>JAPZAG010001045.1:0-42613 GCA_027475135.1 Bactrocera correcta
AATATGTTAAACTAATGATTTGAAGCATTTCGATATCGATAGCTAAATGTGTATATACAAGAAAATCGACTTTATACCTAATATAAGATTACGGAATTCTTCCAAATGTACTGCCGTTATGCCGCCATGGCTTTATATCACCTTCATTACGTTAAAGAAGGTTAACTAACTTAAATATGTTAAACGAATGATTTGAAGCATTTCGATATCGATTGCTAAATGCGTATATACAACAAAATCGACTTTAAACCTAAATATAAGATTACGGAATTCTTCTAAATGCACTGTCGTTATGCCGCCATGGCTTTATATCACCTTCATTACGTTAAAGAAGGTTAAATAACTTAAATATGTTAAACTAATGATTTGAAGATTTTCGATATCGATTGCTAAATGTGTAAGTACAAGAAAATCGACTATATACCTAAATATAAGATTACTAAATTCTTCTACATGCACTGTCGTTATGCCGCCATGGCTTTATATCACCTTCATTACGTTAAAGAAAGTTAATTAACTTAAATATGTTAAACTAATGATTTAAAGCATTTCGATATCGATTGCTAAATGTGTATATACAACAAAATCGACTTTATTCCTAAATATAAGATTACGGAATTCTTCCAAATGTACTGTCGTTATGGCGCCATGGCTTTATAACGACTTCAATACGTTAAAGAAGGTTAATTAACTTAAATATGTTAAACTAATGATTTTGAAGCTTTTCGATATCGATTGCTAAATGCGTATATACAACAAAATCGACTTTATACCTAAATATAAGATTACGGAATTCTTCTAAATGCACTGTCGTTATGCCGCCATGGCTTTATATCACCTTCATTACGTTGAAGAAGGTGAACTAACTAAAATATATTAAACTAATGATTTGAAGATTTTCGATATCGATTGCTAAATGTGTAAGTACAAGAAAATCGACTTTATACCTAAATATAAGATAACGGAATTCATATAAATATACTGCCGTTATGCCGTTATGGCTTTATGTAAACTTCAGTAAGATAAGGAAGGTTAATTAACTTAAATATATTAAACTAATGAGTTGAACCATCTCGATATCGATTGCTTATGTGTATATACAACAAAATCGACTTTATACCTAAATATAAGATTACGGAGTTCTTCTACATGCACTGCCGTTATGCCGCCATGGCTTTATATCAACTTCAATACGTTAAAGAAGGTTAATTAACTTAAATATGTTAAACTAATGATTTGAAGCATCTCGTTATCGATTGCTAAATGTGTATATACAAGAAAATCGACTTTATACCTAATATAAGATTACGGATTTCTTCTAAATGCACTGCCGTTATACCGTTATGGCTATACGTACACTTCAGTAAGATAAAGAAGGTTAACGAACTTAAATATGTTAAACTAAAGATTTAAAGCATTTCGATATCGATTTCTAAATGTGTATATACAACAAAATCGACTTTATACATAAATATAAGATAACGGAATTCTTCTAAATGCACTGCCGTTATGCCGCCATGGCTTTATATCACCTTCATTACGTTAAAGAAGGTTAACTAACTTAAATATGTTAAACTAATGATTTGAAGCATTTCGATATCGATTGCTAAATGTGTATGTACAACAAAATCGACTTTATACCTAAATATAAGATTACGGAATTCTTCCAAATGTACTGTCGTTATGCCGCCATGGCTTTATATCAACTTCAATACATTAAAGAAGATTAATTAACTTAAATTTGTTAAACTAATGATTTAAAGCATTTCGATATCGCTTGCTAAATGTGTATGTAAAAGAAAATCGAATTTATACCTAAACATAAGATTACGGAATTCTTCCAAATGTACTGTCGTTATGCCGCCATGGCTTTATATCGACTTTATACCTAATATAAGATTACGGAATTCTTCTAAATGCACAGCCGTTATGCCGCCATGGCTTTAAGCCAACTTCCGTTCGTTAAAGAAGGTTTGTTAACTTAAATATGTTAAACTAATGATTTGAAGCATTTCGATATCGATTGCTAAATGTGTATATACAAGAAAATCAACTTTATGCATAAATATAAGATTACGGAATTCTTCTGCATGCACTTTCGTTATGCCGCCATGGCTTTATATCACCTTCATCACGTTAAAGAAGGTTAACTAACTTAAATATGTTAAACGAATGATTTGAAGCATTTCGTTATCGATTGCTAAATGTGTATATACAAGAAAATCGACTTTATACCTAATATAAGATTACGGATTTCTTCTAAATGCACTGCCGTTATACCGTTATGGCTATACGTACACTTCAGTAAGATAAAGAAGGTTAATTAACTTAAATATGTTAAACTAATGATTTAAAGCATTTCGATATCGATTGCTAAATGTGTATATACAACAAAATCGACTTTATACATAAATATACCATAACGAAATTCTTCTAAATGCACTGCCGTTATGCCGCCATGGCTTTATATCACCTTCATTACGTTAAAGAAGGTTAACTAACTTAAATATGTTAAACTAATGATTTGAAGCATTTCGATATCGATTGCTAAATGTGTATGTACAACAAAATCGACTTTATACCCAAATATAAGATAACGGAATTCATATAAATATACTGCCGTTATGCCGTTATGGCTTTATGTAAACTTCAGTAAGATAAAGAAGGTTAGTTAACTTAATTATGTTAATCTAATGATTTGCAGCATTTCGTTATCGATTGCTTAATGTGAATATTTAAGAAAATCGACTTTGTACATAAATACACGATAACGGAATTCTTCTAAATGCACTGCCGTTATGCCGTATGGCTTTATATCACCTTCATTACGTTAAAGAAGGTTAACTAACTTAAATATGTTAAACTAATGATTTGAAGCATTTCGATATCGATTGCTAAATGTGTATGTACAACAAAATCGACTTTATACCTAAATATAAGATTACGGAATTCTTCCAAATGTACTGTCGTTATGCCGCCATGGCTTTATATCAACTTCAATACATTAAAGAAGATTAATTAACTTAAATTTGTTAAACTAATGATTTAAAGCATTTCGATATCGCTTGCTAAATGTGTATGTAAAAGAAAATCGAATTTATACCTAAACATAAGATTACGGAATTCTTCCAAATGTACTGTCGTTATGCCGCCATGGCTTTATATCGACTTTATACCTAATATAAGATTACGGAATTCTTCTAAATGCACAGCCGTTATGCCGCCATGGCTTTAAGCCAACTTCCGTTCGTTAAAGAAGGTTTGTTAACTTAAATATGTTAAACTAATGATTTGAAGCATTTCGATATCGATTGCTAAATGTGTATATACAAGAAAATCAACTTTATGCATAAATATAAGATTACGGAATTCTTCTGCATGCACTTTCGTTATGCCGCCATGGCTTTATATCACCTTCATCACGTTAAAGAAGGTTAACTAACTTAAATATGTTAAACGAATGATTTGAAGCATTTCGTTATCGATTGCTAAATGTGTATATACAAGAAAATCGACTTTATACCTAATATAAGATTACGGATTTCTTCTAAATGCACTGCCGTTATACCGTTATGGCTATACGTACACTTCAGTAAGATAAAGAAGGTTAATTAACTTAAATATGTTAAACTAATGATTTAAAGCATTTCGATATCGATTGCTAAATGTGTATATACAACAAAATCGACTTTATACATAAATATACCATAACGAAATTCTTCTAAATGCACTGCCGTTATGCCGCCATGGCTTTATATCACCTTCATTACGTTAAAGAAGGTTAACTAACTTAAATATGTTAAACTAATGATTTGAAGCATTTCGATATCGATTGCTAAATGTGTATGTACAACAAAATCGACTTTATACCCAAATATAAGATAACGGAATTCATATAAATATACTGCCGTTATGCCGTTATGGCTTTATGTAAACTTCAGTAAGATAAAGAAGGTTAGTTAACTTAATTATGTTAATCTAATGATTTGCAGCATTTCGTTATCGATTGCTTAATGTGAATATTTAAGAAAATCGACTTTGTACATAAATACACGATAACGGAATTCTTCTAAATGCACTGCCGTTATGCCGTTATGGCTTTATGTTAACTTCAGTTCGTTAAAGAAGTTTTATTAATTTAAATATGTTAAACCAGTTATTTGAAGCATTTCGATATCGATTGCTTAATGCATATATACAACAAAATCGACTTTATACCTAAATATAAGATTACGGAATTCTTCCAAATGTACTGTCGTTATGCCGCCATGGCTTTATATCAACTTCAATACGTTAAAGAAGGTTAATTAACTTAAATTTGTTAAACTAATGATTTAAAGCATTTCGATATCGCTTGCTAAGTGTGTATGTAAAAGAAAATCGAATTTATACCTGAACATAAGATTACGGAATTCTTCCAAATGTACTGTCGTTATGCCGCCATGGCTTTATATCGACTTTATACCTAATATAAGATTACGGAATTCTTCTAAATGCACAGCCGTTATGCCGCCATGGCTTTAAGCCAACTTCCGTTCGTTAAAGAAGGTTTATTAACTTAAATATGTTAAACTAATGATTTGAAGCATTTCGATATCGATTGCTAAATGTGTATATACAAGAAAATCAACTTTATGCATAAATATAAGGCTACGGAATTCTTCCAAATGTATTGTCGTTATGCCGCCATGGCTTTATATCAACTTCAATACGTTAAAGAAGGTTAATTAACTTAAATATGTTAAGCTAATGATTTGAAGCATTTCGATATCGATTGTTAAATGTGTATATACAAGAAAATCGACTTTATACCTAAATATAATATTACGGAATTCTTCTAAATGCACTGTCGTTATGCCGCCATGGCTCTATATCGCCTTCATTACGTTGAAGAAGGTTAACTAACTTAAATATGTTAAACGAATGATTTGAAGCATTTCGATATCGACTGCTAAATGTGTAAATGCAAGAAAATCTACTTTACACCTAAATATAAAATTATAACATTACGGAATTCTTCTAAATGCACTGCCGTTATACCGTTAAGGCTTTATGTAGACTTCAGTAAGCTAAAAAATGTTTATTAACTTAATATGTTAAACTAATGATTTGAAGCATTTAGATATCGATTGTTAAATGTGTATATACAAGAAAATCAACTTTATGCATAAATATAAGACTACCGAATTCTTCCAAATATACTGTCGTTATGCCGCCATGGCTTTATATCAACTTCAATACGTTAAAGAAGGTTAATTAACTTAAATATGTTAAACTAATGATTTGAAGCATTTTGATATCGATTGCTAAATGTGTAAATGCAAGAAAATCGACTTTACACCTAAATATAAAATTATAACATTACAGAATTCTTCTAAATGCACTGCCGTTATACCGTTAAGGCTTTATGTAGACTTCAGTAAGCTAAAAAATGTTTATTAACTTAATATGTTAAACTAATGATTTGAAGCATTTAGATATCGATATCTAAATGTGTATATACAAGAAAATCGACTTTTTACCTAAATATAAGATTACGGAATTCTTCCAAATGCACTGCCGTTATACCCTTTTGGCTTAATGTAAACCTCAGTAAGATAAAGAGTTAATTAACTTAAATATGTTAAACTAATGATTTGAAGCAATTCGATATCGATAGCTAAATGTGTATATACAAGAAAATCGACTTTATACTTAATATAAGATTACGGAATTCTTCTAAATGCACTGCCGTTATGCCGACATGGCTTTATGTCAACTTCAGTTCGCTAAAGAAGGTTTATTAACTTTAATAGGTTAAACCAGTTATCTGAAGCATTTCGATATCGATTGCTAGATGCGTATGTACAACAAAATCGAATTTATACCTAAATATAAGATCACGGAATTCTTCTAAATGCACTGTCGTTATGCCGCCATGGCTTTATATAACCTTCATTACGGTAAAGAAGGTTAACTAACTTAAATATGTTAAACTAATGATTTGAAGCATTTCGATATCGTTTGCTAAATGTGTATGTACAACAAAATCGACTTTATACCTAAACATAAGCTAACGGAATTCATATAAATATACTGCCGTTATGCCGTTATTGCTTTATGTAAACTTCAGTAAGATAAAGAAGGTTAATTAACTTAAATATGCTAAACCAGTTATTTGATGCATTTCGATATAGGTTGCTAAATGTGTAGATACAAGAAAATCGACTTTATACCTAAATATAAGATAAAGGAATTCTTCTACATGCACTGCCGTTATGCCGCCTTAGCTTTATGCCAACTTCAGTTCGTTAAAGAAGGTTTATTAACTTAAATATGTTAAACTAATGAGTTGAAGCATCTCGATATCGATTGCTAAATATGTATATACAACAAAATCGACTTTATACCTAAATATAAGATTGCGAAATTCTTCTAAATGCACTGCCGTTATGCCGCCATGGCCTGAAGCCAACTTCAGTTCGTTAAAGAAGGTTAATTAACTTAAATTTGTTAAACTAATGATTTGAAGCATTTTGATATCGACTGCTAAATGTGTTAATGCAAGAAAATCGACTTTACACCTAAATATAAAATTATAACATTACGGAATTCTTCTAAATGCACTGCCGTTATACCGTTTAGGCTTTATGTAGACTTCAGTAAGCTAAAAAATGTTTATTAATTTAATATGTTAAACTAATGATTTGAAGCATTTAGATATCGATAGCTAAATATGTATATACAAGAAAATCGACTTTATATTTAAATATAAGGTTACGGAATTCTTCCAGATGTACTGTCGTTATGCCGCTATGGCTTTATGTCAACTTCAATACGTTAAAGAAAGTTAATTAACTTAAATATGTTAAACTAATGATTTGAAGCATTTTGATATCGACTGCTAAATGCATATATACCAGAAAATCGACTTTATACCTAAATATAACACTACGGAATTCTTCCAAATGTACTGTGGTTATGCCGCCATGGCTTTATATCAACTTCAATACGTTAAAGAAGGTTAACTAACTTAAATATGTTAAACGAATGCTATGAAGCATAGAACTCAAGTTGGCTTTAACGGTACACTTCAGTGCGTTAAAGAAGGTTTATTAACTTAAACATGTTAAACTAATGATTTTTGGCATTTCGATATAGATTGCTAAATGTGTATATACAAGAAAATCGAATTTATACCTAAATATAAGATAACGGAATTCTTCTAAATGCACTGCCGTTATGCCTTAAGGCTTTATGTAGACTTCAGTAAGCTAAAAAATGTTTATTAACTTAATATGTTAAACTAATGATTTGAGGCATTTAGATATCGATAGCTAAATGTGTATATACAAGAAAATTGACTTTATATTTAAATATAAGATTACGGAATTCTTCCAAATGTACTGTCGTTATGCCGCTATGGCTTTATGTCAACTTCAATACGTTAAAGAAGGTTAATTAACTTAAATATGTTAAACTAATGATTTGAAGCATTTTGATATCGACTGCTAAATGTGTAAATGCAAGAAAATCGACTTTACACCTAAATATAAAATTATAACATTACGGAATTCTTCTAAATGCACTGCCGTTATACCGTTAAGGCTTTATGTGGACTTCAGTAAGCTAAAAAATGTTTATTAATTTAATATGTTTAACTAATGATTTGAAGCATTTAGATATCGATAGCTAAATATGTATATACAAGAAAATCGACTTTATATTTAAATATAAGGTTACGGAATTCTTCCAGATGTACTGTCGTTATGCCGCTATGGCTTTATGTCAACTTCAATACGTTAAAGAAGGTTAATTAACTTAAATATGTTAAACTAATGATTTGAAGCATTTTGATATCGACTGCTAAATGTGTATATACAAGAAAACCGATTTTATACCTAAATAAAAGATTACGGAATTCACCCAAACATACTGCCGTTATGCCGCTATGGCTTTATGTAAACTTCAATAAGATAAAGAAGGTAAATTAACCGAAATATGCTAAACCTGTTATTTGAAGCATTTCGATATCGGTTGCTAAATGTGTATATACAACAAAATCGACTTTATACCTAAATATAAGATTACGGAATTCTTCTAAATGCACTGCCGTTATGCCGCCATTGTTTGTATCAACTTCAATACGTTAAAGAAGGTTAATTATTTTAAATATGTTAAACTAATGGTTTGAAGTATTTCGATATCGACTGCTAAATGTGTAAATACAACAAAATTGACTTTATACCTAAATATAAAATTATAACATTACGGAGTTCTTCTAAATGCACTGCCGTTATGCCGTTAAGGCTTCATGTAGACCTCATTAAGCTAAAAAATGTTTATTAACTTAATATGTTAAACTAATGATTTGAGGCATTTTGATATCGATTGCTAAATGAGTATATACAAAAAAATCGAATTTATACCTAAATATAAGCTTACGGAATTCTTCTAAATGTACTGCCGTTATTTCGTTATGGCTTTATGTTAACTTCAGTTCGTTAAAGAAGGTTAATTAACTTAGATATGTTACACCAGTTATTTGAAGCATTTCGAAATCAATTGCTTAATGCATATATACAAGAAAATCGACTTTATACCTAAATATAAGATTACGGAATTCTTCCAAATGTACTGTCGTTATGCCGCCATGGCTTTATATAAACTTCAATATGTTAAAGAAGGTTAATTAACTTAAATAAGTTAAACTAATGATTTGAGGCATTTCGATATCGATTGCCAAATGTGCATATACAAAAAAATCGAATTTATACCTAAATATAAGCTTACGGAATTCTTCTAAATGTACTGCCGTTATTTCGTTATGGCTTTATGTTAACTTCAGTTCGTTAAAGAAGGTTAATTAACTTAGATATGTTACACCAGTTATTTGAAGCATTTCGAAATCAATTGCTTAATGCATATATACAAGAAAATCGACTTTATACCTAAATATAAGATTACGGAATTCTTCCAAATGTACTGTCGTTATGCCGCCATGGCTTTATATAAACTTCAATATGTTAAAGAAGGTTAATTAACTTAAATAAGTTAAACTAATGATTTGAGGCATTTCGATATCGATTGCTAAATGCATATATACAACAAAATCGACTTTATACCTAAATATAAGCTTACGGAATTCTTCTAAATGTACTGCCGTTATTTCGTTATGGCTTTATGTTAACTTCAGTTCGTTAAAGAAGGTTAATTAACTTAGATATGTTACACCAGTTATTTGAAGCATTTCGAAATCAATTGCTTAATGCATATATACAAGAAAATCGACTTTATACCTAAATATAAGATTACGGAATTCTTCCAAATGTACTGTCGTTATGCCGCCATGGCTTTATATCACCTTCATTACGTTAAAGAAGGTTAATTAACTTAAATATGTTAAACTAATGATTTGAGGCATTTCGATATCGATTGCTAAATGTGTATATACAACAAAATCGACATTATACCTAAATATAAGATTACGAAATTCTCCCAAATGCACTGCCGTTATACTGTTATGGCTTTATGTAAACTTCAATACGTTAAAGAAGGTTAATTAACTTTAATTTGTTAAACTAATGATTTAAAGCATTTCGAAATCGATTGCTTAATGCATATATTCAAGAAAATCGACTTTATACCTAAATCTAAGCTTACGGAATTCTTCTAAATGCACTGCCGTTATGCCGCGATGGCTTTATGTTAACTTCAGTGCGTTAAAGAAGCTTTATTAACTTAAATATGTTAAACCAGATAGTTGAAGCATTTCGATATGGTTTGCTTAATGCATATATACAAGAAAATCGGCTTTATACCTAAATATAAAATTATAACAATACGGAATTCTTCTAAATGCACTGCCGTTATACCGTTTTGGCTTTATGTAAACTTCAGTAAGATAAAGAAGGTTAATTAACTTAAATATGTTAAACTAATGATTTGAAGCATTTCGATATCGATAGCTAAACAAGACAAGACAAGAAAATCGACTTTATACCTAATATAAGATTACGGAATTCTTCCAAATGCACTGCCGTTATGCCGCCATGGCTTAAAAGCCAACTTCCGTTCGATAAAGAAGGTTTATTAACTTAAATATGTTAAACTAATAATTTGAAGCATTTGGATATCGATTGCTAAATGTGTATATACAAGAAAATCGACTTTATGACTAAATATAAGACCACGGAATTATGGCTTTATGTCAACTTCAGTTCGCTAAAGGAGGTTTATTAACTTAAATACGTTAAACCAGTTATCTGAAGCATTTCGATATCGATTGCGAAATGTGTATATACAAGAAAATCGACTTTATACCTAAATATAAAATTATAACAATACGGAATTCTTCTAAATGCACTGCCGTTATACCGTTAAGGCTTTATGTAGACTTCAGTGTGCTAAAAAATGTTTATTAACTTAATATGTTAAACTTATGATTTGAAGCATTTCGATATCGATAGCTAAATGTGTATAAACAAAAAAATCGATTTATACCTAAATATAAGATTACGGAATTCTTCCAAATGCACTGCCGTTATGCCGCCATGGCGTTAAGCCAACTTCAGTTCGTTAAAGAAGGTTAATTAACTTAAATTTGTTAAACTAATGATTTGAAGCATTTTGATATCGACTGCTAAATGTGTTAATGCAAGAAAATCGACTTTACACCTAAATATAAAATTATAACATTACGGAATTCTTCTAAATGCACTGCCGTTATACCGTTAAGGCTTTATGTAGACTTCAGTAAGCTAAAAAATGTTTATTAATTTAATATGTTAAACTAATGATTTGAAGCATTTAGATATCGATAGCTAAATATGTATATACAAGAAAACCGACTTTATATTTAAATATAAGGTTACGGAATTCTTCCAGATGTACTGTCGTTATGCCGCTATGGCTTTATGTCAACTTCAATACGTTAAAGAAAGTTAATTAACTTAAATATGTTAAACTAATGATTTGAAGCATTTTGATATCGACTGCTAAATGCATATATACCAGAAAATCGACTTTATACCTAAATATAAGATTACGGAATTCTTCCAAATGTACTGTCGTTATGCCGCCATGGCTTTATATAAACTTCAATATGTTAAAGAAGGTTAATTAACTTAAATAAGTTAAACTAATGATTTGAGGCATTTCGATATCGATTGCCAAATGCATATATACAACAAAATCGACTTTATACCTAAATATAAGCTTACGGAATTCTTCTAAATGTACTGCCGTTATTTCGTTATGGCTTTATGTTAACTTCAGTTCGTTAAAGAAGGTTAATTAACTTAGATATGTTACACCAGTTATTTGAAGCATTTCGAAATCAATTGCTTAATGCATATATACAAGAAAATCGACTTTATACCTAAATATAAGATTACGGAATTCTTCCAAATGTACTGTCGTTATGCCGCCATGGCTTTATATAAACTTCATAGTTAAAGAAGGTTAATTAACTTAAATATGTTAAACTAATGATTTGAAGCATTTCGATATCGATTGCTAAATGCATATATACAAAAAATCGACTTTATACCTAAATATAAGATTACGGAATTCTTCCAAATGCACTGCCGTTATCTCGTTATGGCTTTATGTTAACTTCAGTTCGTTAAAGAAGGTTAATTAACTTAATATGTTAAACCAATATTTGAAGCATTTCGAAATCGATTGCTTAATGCATATATACAAGAAAATCGACTTTATACCTAAATATAAGATTACGGAATTCTTCTAAATGCACTGCCGTTATGCCGCCATGGCTTTATGTAACTTCAGTACGTTAAAGAAGGTTAATTAACTTAAATATGTTAAACCAATATTTGAAGCATTTCGATATCGATTGCTAAATGATATATACAAGAAAATCGACTTTATACCTAAATATAAAAATATTACGGAATTCTTCTAAATGCACTGCCGTTATACCGTTATGGCTTTATGTAACTTCAGTTCGATAAAGAAGGTTAATTAACTTAAATATGTTAAACTAATGATTTGAAGCATTTCGATATCGATAGCTAAATGAGTATATACAAGAAAATCGACTTTATACCTAAATATAAGATTACGGAATTCTTCCAAATGCACTGCCGTTATGCCGCCATGGCTTTATGTAAACTTCAGTAAGATAAAGAAGGTTAATTAACTTAAATATGTTAAAATAATGATTTGAAGCATTTCGATATCGATTGCTAAATGTGTATATACAACAAAATCGACTTTATACCTAAATATAAGATTACGGAATTCATATAATTATACTGCCGTTATGCCGTTATGGCTTTATGTAAACTTCAGTAAGATAAAGAAGGTTAGTTAACTTAATTATGTTAATCTTATGATTTGCAGCATTTCGTTATCGATTGCTTAATGTGAATATTTAAGAAAATCGACTTTGTACATAAATACACGATAACGGAATTCTTCTAAATGCACTGCCGTTATGCCGTTATGGCTTTATGTTAACTTCAGTTCGTTAAAGAAGTTTTATTAACTTAAATATGTTAAACCAGTTATTTGAAGCATTTCGATATCGATTGCTTAATGCATATATACAACAAAATCGACTTTATACCTAAATATAAGATTACGGCATTCTTCCAAATGTACTGTCGTTATGCCGCCATGGCTTTATATCAACTTCAATACGTTAAAGAAGTTTAATTAACTTAAATTTGTTAAACTAATGATTTAAAGCATTTCGATATCGCTTGCTAAATGTGTATGTAGAAGAAAATCGAATTTATACCAAAACACAAGATTACGGAATTCATCCAAATGTACTATCGTTATGCCGCCATGTCCTTATGTCGACTTTATACCTAATATAAGATTACGGAATTCTTCTAAATGCACAGCCGTTATGCCGCCATGGCTTTAAGCCAACTTCCGTTCGTTAAAGAAGGTTTGTTAACTTAAATATGTTAAACTAATGATTTGAAGCATTTCGATATCGATTGCTTAATGCATATATACAACAAAACCGACTTTATACCTAAATATAAGATTACGGCATTCTTCCAAATGTACTGTCGTTATGCCGCCATGGCTTTATATCAACTTCAATACGTTAAAGAAGTTTAATTAACTTAAATTTGTTAAACTAATGATTTAAAGCATTTCGATATCGCTTGCTAAATGTGTATGTAAAAGAAAATCGAATTTATACCTAAACATAAGATTACGGAATTCTTCCAAATGTACTGTCGTTATGCCGCCATGTCTTTATGTCGACTTTATACCTAATATAAGATTACGGAATTCTTCTAAATGCACAGCCGTTATGCCGCCATGCCTTTAAGCCAACTTCCGTTCGTTAAAGAAGGTTTATTAACTTAAATATGTTAAACTAATGATTTGAAGCATTTCGATATCGATTGCTGAATGTGTATGTACAACAAAATTGACTTTATACCTAAACATAAAATAACGGAATTCATATAAATATACTGCCGTTATGCCGATATGGCTTTATGTAAACTTCAGTAAGATAAAGAAGGTTAATTAACTTAAATATGCTAAACCAGTTATTTGATGCATTTCGACATTGGTTGCTAAATGTGTAGATACAAGAAAATCGACTTTATACCTAAATATAAGATAACGGAATTCTTCTACATGCACTGCCGTTAAGCCGCCATAGCTTTATGCCAACTTCAGTTCGTTAAAGAAGGTTTATTAACTTAAATATGTTAGACTAATGAGTTGAAGCATCTCGATATCGATTGCTAAATATGTATATACAACAAAATCGACTTTATACCTAAATATAAGATTGCGGAATTCTTCTAAATGCACTGCCGTTATGCCGCCATGGCCTTAAGCCAACTTCAGTTCGTTAAAGAAGGTTTATTAACTTAAATATGTTAATCCTGTTATTTGAAGAATTTCGATATCGATTGCTTAATGCATATATACCAGAAAATCGACTTTATACCTAAATATAAGACTACGGAATTCTTCCAAATGTACTGTGGTTATGCCGCCATGGCTTTATATCAACTTCAATACCTTAAAGAAGGTTAATTAACTTAAATTTGTTAAACTAATGATTTGATGCATTTCGATATCGATAGCTAAATGTGTATGTAAAAGAAAATCGAATTTATACCTAAACATAAGATCACGGAATTCTTCCAAATGTACTGTCGTTATGCCGCCATGTCTTTATGTCACCTTCATTACGTTAAAGAAGGTTAACTAACTTAAATATGTTAAACTAATGCTATGAAGCATAGAACTGAAGTTGGCTTTAACGGTACACTTCAGTGCGTTAAAGAAGGTTTATTAACTTAAACATGTTAAACTAATGATTTTTGGCATTTCGATATAGATTGCTAAATGTGTATATACAAGAAAATCGAATTTATACCTAAATATAGGATAACGGAATTCTTCTAAATGCACTGCCGTTATGCCGTTAAGGCTTTATGTAGACTTCAGTAAGCTAAAAAATGTTTATTAACTTAATATGTTAAACTAATGATTTGAAGCATTTAGATATCGATAGCTAAATGTGTATATACAAGAAAATTGACTTTATATTTAAATATAAGATTACGGAATTCTTCCAAATGTACTGTCGTTATGCCGCTATGGCTTTATGTCAACTTCAATACGTTAAAGAAGGTTAATTAACTTGAATATGTTAAACTAATGATTTGAAGCATTTTGATATCGACTGCTAAATGTGTAAATGCAAGAAAATCGACTTTACACCTAAATATAAAATTATAACATTACGGAATTCTTCTAAATGCACTGCCGTTATACCGTTAAGGCTTTATGTAGACTTCAGTAAGCTAAAAAATGTTTGTTAACTTAATATGTGAAACTAATGATTTGAAACATTTAGATATCGATAGCTAAATATGTATATACAAGAAAATCGACTTCGTACCTAAATATAAGATTATTGAGTTCTTCTACATTCACTGCCGTTATGCCTCCATGGCTGTATGCCCACTTCAGATCGTTAAAGAAGGTTTATTAACTTAAATATGTTAAACTAGTGATTTGAAGCATTTCGATATCGATTGCTAAATGAGTATATACAAGAAAATCGACTTTATACCTAAATATAAGATTACGGAATTCTTCCACATGCACTGCCGTTACGCCGTTAAGGCTTTTGTAGACTTTAGTAAGATAAAAAGGGTTAATTAGCTTAAATATGTTAAACTAATGATTTGAAGCATTGCGATATCGATTGCTAAATGTGTATATACAACAAAATCGACTTTATACCTAAATATAAGATTACGTAATTCTTCTAAATGCTTTGCCGTTATGCCGTTAAGCCGTTTGTAGACTTCAGTAAGATAAATGGGGTTAATTAACTTAAATATGTTAAACTAATGATTTGAAGCATTTTGATATCGATTGCTAAATGGGTATATACAAGAAAATCGAATTTATACCTAAATATAAGATTACGTAATTCTTCTAAATGCTTTGTCGTTATGCCGTTAAGGCTTTTGTAGACTTTGGTAAGATAAAGAGGGTTAATTAGCTTAAATATGTTAAACTAATGATTTGAAGCATTTCGATATCGATTGCTAAATGTGTATATACAACAAAATCGACTTTATACCTAAATATAAGATTACGTAATTCTTCTAAATGCTTTGCCGTTATGCCGTTAAGCCGTTTGTAGACTTCAGTAAGATAAATGGGGTTAATTAACTTAAATATGTTAAACTAATGATTTGAAGCATTTTGATATCGATTGCTAAATGGGTATATACAAGAAAATCGACTTTATACCTAAATATAAGATTACGGAATTCTTCTACATGCACTGCCGTTATGCCGTTAAGGCTTTTGTAGACTTTAGTAAGATAAAGAGGGTTAATTAGCTTAAATATGTTAAACTAATGATTTGAAGCATTTCGATATCGATTGCTTAATGTGTATATACAACAAAATCGACTTTATACCTAAATATAAGATTACGTTATTCTTCTAAATGCTTTGCCTATATGCTGTTAAGATGTTTGTAGACTTCAGTAAGATAAAGAAGGTTAATTAACTTAAATACGTTAAACTAATGATTTGAGGCATTTCGATATCGATTGATAAATGTGTGTATACAAGAAAATCAACTTTATACTTAAATATATGATAACGGAATTCTTCCGAATGCACTGCCGTTATGCCGTTAAGGCTTTTGTAGACTTCATTAAGATAAAGAGGGTTAATTGGCCTAAATATGTAAAACCAGTCATTTGAAGCATTTCGATATCGATTGCTAAATGCGTATATACAACAAAATCGACTTTATACCTAAATATAAGCTAACGGAATTCTTCTACATGCACTGCCGTTATGCCGTTAAGGCGTTTGTAGACTTCAGTAAGATAAAGGGGGTTAATTTACTTAAATATGTTAAACTAATGGTTTGAGGCATTTCGATATCGATTGCTAAATGTGTATATACAACAAAATCGACTTTATACCTATATATATGATAACGGAATTCTTCTACATGCACTGCCGTTATGCCGTTAAGGCGTTTGTAGACTTCAGTAACATAAAGGGGGTTAATTAACATAAATATGTTAAACTAATGATTTGAAGCATTTCGATATCGATTGCTAAATGTGTATATACAACAAAATCGACTTTATACCTAAATATAAGATTACGTAATTCTTCTAAATGCTTTGCCGTTATGCCGTTAAGGCGTTCGTAGACTTCAGTAAGATAAAGAGGGTTAATTAACTTAAATATGTTAAACTAATGATTTGAGGCATTTCAATATCCATTGCTAAATGTGTATATACAAGAAAATCGACTTTATACCTATATATATGATAACGGAATTCTTCTACATGCACTGCCGTTATGCCGTTAAGGCGTTTGTAGACTTCAGTAACATAAAGGGGGTTAATTAACATAAATATGTTAAACTAATGGTTTGAGGCATTTCGATATCGATTGCTATATGTGTATATACAACAAAATCGACCTTATACATAAATATAAGATTACGGAAATCTTCCAAATGCACTGCCGTTATACTGTTATGGCTTTATGTTAACTTCAGTTAGTTAAAGAAGGTTTATGAACTTAAATATGTTAAACCAGTTATTTGAAGCACTTCGATATCGATTGCTTAATGCATATATACAAGAAAATCGACTCTATACCTAAATATGAGAGTACGGAACTCTTCCAAATGTACTGTCGTAATGCCACCATGTCATTATATCAACTTAACTACGTTAAGAAAGGTTAATTAACTTAAATATGTTAAACTAATTATTTGAAGCATTTAGATATCGATTGCAAAATGTGTATATACAACAAAATCGAATTTATACCTAAATATAAGCTTACGGAATTCTTCTAAATGCACTGCCGTTAGGCCGCCATGGCTTTATGTTAACTTCAGTGCGTTAAAGAAGCTTTATTTACTTAAATATGTTAAACCAGTTATTTGAAGCATTTCGAAATCGTTTGCTTAATGCATATATACAAGAAAATCGATTTTATACCTAAATATATGATTACGGAATACCTCCAAATGTACTGTCGTTATGCCACCATGGCTTTATATCAACTTCAATACGTTAAAAAAGGTTAATTAACTTAAATATGTTAAACTAATGATTTGAAGCATTTAGATATCGATTGCTAAATGTGTATATACAAAAAAATCGAATTTATACCTAAATATAAGATTACGGATTTCTTCTACATGCACTGCCGTTATGTCGCCATGGCTTTGTGTTAACTTCAGTGCGTTAAAGTAGGTTTGTTAACTTAAATATGTCAAACTAATGATTTGAAGCATTTCGATATCGATTACTAAATGAGTATTACAAGAAAATCGACTTTATACCTAATTAAAAGATTATGTACTTCTTCTAAATGCTTTGCCGTTATGCCGTTAAGGCGTTTGTAGACTTCAGTAAGATAAAGAGGGTTAATTAACTTACATATATTAAACTAATGATTTGAAGCATTTCGATATCGATTACTAAATAAGTATTACAAGAAAATCGACTTTATACCTAAATATAAGATTACTTAATTCTTCTAAATGCTTTGCCGTTATGCCTTTAAGGCGTTTGTAGACTTCAGTAAGATAAAGAGGGTTAATTAACTTAAATATGTTAAACTAATGATTTGGGGCATTTCGATATCGATTGCTAAATGCCTATATACAACAAAATCGACTTTATACTTAAATATGAGCTTACGGAATTCTTCTAAATGCACTGCCGTTATGCCCTTATGGCTTTATGTTAACTTCAGTTCGTTAAAGAACGTTTATTAACTAAGATATGTTACACCAGTTATTTGAAGCATTTCGAAATCGATTGCTTAATGCATATATACAAGAAAATCGACTTTATACCTAAATATAAGATTACGGAATTCTTCCAAATGTACAGTCGTTATGCCGCCATGGCTTTATATAAACTTCAATATGTTAAAGAAGGTTAATTAACTTAAATAAGTTAAACTAATGATTTGAGGCATTTCGATATCGATTGCTAAATGTGTATATACAACAAAATCGACATTATACCTAAATATAAGATTACGAAATTCTCCCAAATGCACTGCCGTTATACTGTTATGGCTTTATGTAAACTTCAGTAAGATAAAGAAGGTTAATTAACTTAAATATGTTAAACTAATGATTTGAAGCATTTCGATATCGATTGCTAAATGCGTATATACAAGAAAATCGACTTTATACCTAAATATAAGATTACGGAATTGTTCCAAATGCACTGCCGTTACACCGTTAAGGCTCTTGTAGACTTTAGTAAGATAAAGAGGGTTAATTAGCTTTAATACGTTAAACTAATGATTTGAAGCATTTCGATATCGATTGCTAAATGTGTATATACAACAAAATCGACTTTATACCTAAATATAAGATAACGTAATTCTTCTAAATGCTTTGCTGTTATGCAGTTAAGCCGTTAAGCCGTTTGTAGACTTCAGTAAGATAAAGAGGGTTAATTAACTTAAATATGTTAAACTAATGATCTAAAGCATTTCGAAATCGATTGCTTAATGCATATATTCAAGAAAATCGACTTTATACCTAAATCTAAGCTTACGGAATTCTTCTAAATGCACTGCCGTTATGCCGCCGTGGCTTTATGTTAACTTCAGTGCGTTAAAGAAGCTTTATTAACTTAAATATGTTAAACCAGTTATTTGAAGCATTTCGATATCGTTTGCTTAATGCATATATACAAGAAAATCGGCTTTATACCTAAATATAAGATTACGGAATTCTTCCAAATGCACTGCCACCATGGCTTTATATCAACTTCAATACGTTAAAAAAGGTTAATTAACTTAAATATGTTAAACTAATGATTTGAAGCATTTAGATATCGATTGCTAAATGTGTATATACAAAAAAATCGAATTTATGCATAAATATAAGATTACGGATTTCTTCTACATGCACTGCCGTAATGCAGCCATGGCTTTGTGTTAACTTCAGTGCGTTAAAGTAGGTTTGTTAACTTAAATATGTCAAACTAATGATTTGAAGCATTTCGATATCAATTGCTAAATCAGTATATACAAGAAAATCGACTTTATACCTAAATATAAGATTACGTAATTCTTCTAAATGCTTTGCCGTTATGCCTTTAAGGCGTTTGTAGACTTCAGTAAGATAAAGAGGGTTAATTAACTTAAATATGTTAAACTAATGATTTGAGGCATTTCGATATCGATTGCTAAATGTGTATATACAAGAAAATCGACTTTTTACCTAAATATAAGATTACGGAATTCTTCTAAATGCACTGCCGTTATGCAGTTATGGCTTTATGTTAACTTCTGTTCGTTAAAGAAGGTTTATTAACTTAAATATGTTAAACTAATGATTTGAAGATTTTCGAAATCGATTGCTAAATGCATATATACAAAAAAATCTTCTTTATACCTAAATATAAGATTAAGGATTTCTTCCAAATGTACTGTCGTTATGCCGCTATGGCTTTATATCACCTCAATGCGTCAAAGAAGGTTAATTAACTTGACTTGTTAAACTAATGATTTGAAGCATTTTGATATCGATTGCTAAATGCGTATATACAACAAAATCGATTTTATACCTAAATACAAGATTACGGATTTCTTCCAAATGCACTGCCGTTATACCGTTATGGCTTATGTTATTTTCAGTTCGTTAAAGAAGGTTTATTAACTTAGATATATTACACCAGTTATTAGAAGCATTTCGAAATCGATTGCTAAATGCATATATACAAGAAAATCGAATTTATACCTAAATATAAGATTACGGAATTCTTCCAAATGTACTGTCGTTATGCCGCCATGGCTTTATATCAACTTCAATATGTTAAAGAAGGTTAATTAACTTAAATATGTTAAACTAATGATTTGAGGCATTTCGATATCGATTGCTAAATGTGTATATACAACAAAATCGAATTTATACCTAAATATAAGCTTGCAAAATTCTCCCAAATGCACTGCCGTTGTACCGTTATGGCTTTATGTAAACTTCAGTAAGATAAAAAAGGTTAATTAACTTAAATATGTTAAACTAATGATTTGAAGCATTTCGATATCGATTTCTAAATGCGTATGAACAAGAAAATCGACTTTATACCTAAATATAAGATTACGGAATTATTCTAAATGCACTGCCGTTATGTCGCCATGGATTTATGCCAACTTCAGTTCGTTAAAGAAGGTTTATTAACTTAAATATGTTAAACTAATGATTTGAAGCATTTCGATATCGATTGCTATATGAGTATATACAAGAAAATCGACTTTATACCTAAATATGAGATTACGGAATTCTTCCAAATGCACTGCCGTTACGCCGTTAAGGCTTTTGTAGACTTTAGTAAGATAAAGAGGGTTAATTAGCTTAAATATGTTAAACTAATGATTTGAAGCATTTCGATATCGATTGCTAAATGTGTATATACAACAAAATCGACTTTATACCTAAATATAAGGTTACGTAATTCTTCTAAATGCTTTGCCGTTATGCCGTTAAGCCGTTTGTAGACTTCAGTAAGATAAATGGGGTTAATTAACTTAAATATGTTAAACTAATGATATGAAGCATTTTGATATCGATTGCTAAAGGGGTATATACAAGAAAATCGACTTTATACCTAAATACAGTAGAATCCGGTTATAACGACTCCGCTTATAGTGTCCGTCCGGTTATTGCGACGAAAACTCGATGTCTTGGTTGGTCCCCATACAAACTTATATGAAAGGGCCTCCGCTTAGTACGTCTCCGCTTTTAGCGACTAACCGCTTATACCGACGAAATTTTTCAGAATTCAACGGGATATAGCGACGAAAAAAAAAATTCATCGAAATAATGTCAACAAATTTAAGCATCAAACGACGTAATTAGAAATGTATTTATTTATCAGTGATCGGCACCTTTGCTTGTGTGCGTAGCAACGACACAAAAGCTCTTATGAAAGGCATACACGCACCAATTATTGTACCAATTTCATCGAATTGTACAACTGATTGTTACGTATGTACTTATATGGGGCAGTTGTATGAGTTGTACCAACTGATTGGATGAACATCAAATTTTTTATGATATTTTGTCAATTTGGTTGTGTTAGTTGGATTGTGTTTGGGTTGGTCGTATGATTTCAAACGATTTCGCCATTTAATTTCGGCTATCGAAGAGAGCGCATCATATATAATAAGTAAAGCAACAACTTTCGAACTCATGTTTAAGCAACGAAGTGAATATTCAAAATGAAGTTGACCTCAAAATTGTATTAAAAGTTGTGTCGTATGTAGCGACAAGGGCAATTTCTAGCCCAACTCAATCAACCAACTAATTGGTGCGTGTATGGCTTCCATTACACTCTCACTACTCTCTGCCAGTTTTAGCCGTCGCCTTAGCAACGCTGCTGCTAGAGAGACGTCACACAAATGTTTACAGCGTGCGTGTGCAGACCACATAGCCTATTCGATAGGATGTCCCGTTATATTTCTAGTTGTTTCTGCTTTTTTACAAGTTTCCATTTTTTTGAATGCAAAATGCGCAATAAGGAAGTTATTCAGTTTAAGCTCGACACTTGTGCATTACACCCGCAAAATGTCTCAAAAACGAAAGTGCTTCTCTGTTGAAGAAAAAATGCAAATTATACGGCGCCTGGAAGCCGGTGAGCGCAACGTTACTCTGGCAAAAGAATTCTGCGTGGGCCACACAACAATTGCCACAATCAAAAAAAATAAAGAAAAAATTAAAACGTTATTTAATAGTAATATCTTAAAGCCGAAACGTGTCAGAGCTTCAACTCAAGATCAAGTGGACAAAGCATTGTTACAGTGGTTCATATTGCAACGCAGTCGAGGAATCCCATTAAGTGGTCCACTGCTTCAAGAAAAAGCTAATTTTTTCGCTAAGCAATTTAAAATTGAAAATTTTAATTGTACCGTGAGTTGGATAAGCCGCTTTAAGGTCAGGCATAATATTGTCGGCGGTACAGTCAGTGGAGAATCTTTGTCTGTACACAAAATCGATGTTAGCGAGTGGCTTACAAAGGTTTGGCCTATACTACGAAAAGATTTCAGTGATGAGGAAATTTTTAATGCCGACGAAACTGGACTATTCTACAAATTAACTCCAGACAAAACATTAAAATTTAAAGGTGAGAAGGAAAATTATTTTGAAGAAATCTGTTTATTGAAATTTTAATTTATAGGTGAAAAATGCACTGGAGGGAAGCTGTCCAAGGAAAGGATAACTGTGCTTGTTGCAGCCAATATGAGTGGTAGTATTAAAAAGCATTTATTAGTTATTGGAAAATCAAAGCGACCTAGATGCTTTAAAAATGTTCAGTCTTTGCCTGTTGACTACTATAGTAATCGCCGGGCATGGATGACATCTACAATTTTTATTAATTGGGTACTGGATTGGGATACTGAACTAAAAAAGCAGAAAAAGAAGATATTGTTATTAGTTGATAATTGTCCAGCCCATCCCCAAATTAGTAACCTAACGAATATCACATTAGTTTTCCTTCCACCAAATACGACATCTGTATTACAACCAATGGATCAAGGCATAATTCGAGTGATTAAATCAACTTTTCGGAAAAATCTTGTTCTTAAAATAATCAGCAATATGGATGAAAACAAAGATGAAAATTACCCGAAAATAACCATACTTGATGCCATTTTAATGATAAATGATGCATGGCAACAACTTTCACCATTGACAATTGCGAATTGTTTTAAGCATTCTGGGCTTGCAGAAGAAAATTTAGATGGTTCCAGCAACTCATGCTCAATTGATATTGAAATCGAAGATGACATTCCTCTATCGGTTTGGGCAAGAGCTCTAAAAAATCAGCTACCGATTTCAAAGGAAGAACTGGATGAATATGTTTTTATTGACAATGGTGTGGCGACTTGTGAGGAACCTTCCGAAGACAGAATTGTTGAAAACATATTAGATGATGGACAGGATAGCGACGACAACGTGGAAGATCAAAATGAAGATGAGTCAGCACCTAGCGTTTTGGAGGCACTGAAAGCTGCAGAACTACTAAATAGATTTGTCCATTCGAATTTTAATGACGAGAGTTTAACGCACAGCATCTCTCGTTTAAATAATGCGGTGCGCGACTGTTTTTACATGTCAAAAACGACTGCAAAACAATCAAAAATTACTGATTATTTAAATTAAGAATAAAAAGTAGAAGAAAAGAAATTAATCTAGTTATATTAAGTTTATGAATATCCCTTATATGTATACGACCTATTTTGAAATACCAAGGTTATTGAATTAAATTTTTGGTTTTGATTTAAAAATTAATTTGTTTTATTTTAAAAGCCTATTACGAACATGGCAACCATAAAATAAACAAAAAAAATTTTTTTTTACTCCTTCTGGTTATTGCGTCCTCCGGATATAACGACGTAAAATCGTCGGTCCCTTGAAAGTCGTTATAACCGGAATCTACTGTATAAGATTACGTAATTCTTCTAAATGCTTTGTCGTTATGCCGTTAAGGCTTTTGTAGACTTTATTAAGATAAAGAGGGTTAATTAGCTTAAATATGTTAAACTAATGATTTGAAGTATTTCGATATCGATTGGTGAATGTGTATATACAACAAAATCGACTTTATACCTAAATATAAGATTACGTTATTCTTCTAAATGCTTTGCCTATATGCTGTTAAGATGTTTGTAGACTTCAGTAAGATAAAGAAGGTTAATTAACTTAAATACGTTAAACTAATGATTTGAGGCATTTCGATATCGATTGATAAATGTGTGTATACAAGAAAATCAACTTTGTACCTAAATATATGATAACGGAATTCTTCCACATGCAGTTATGCCGTTAAGGCGTTTGTAGACTTCAGTAAGATAAAGAGGGTTAATAAACTTAAATATGTTAAACTAATGATTTGAGGCATTTCGATATCGATTGCTAAATGTGTATATACAACAAAATCGACTTTATACCTAAATATAAGATTACGTAATTCTTCTAAATGCTTTGCCGTTATGCCGTTAAGGCGTTCGTAGACTTCAGTAAGATAAAGAGGGTTAATTAACTTAAATATGTTAAACTAATGATTTGAGGCATTTCGATATCGATTGCTAAATTTGTATATACAAGAAACTCGACTTTATACCTAAATATAAGATAACGGATTTCTTCTACATGCACTGCCGTTATGCCGCCATGGCCTTGTGTTAACTTCAGTGCGTTAAAGTAGGTTTGTTAACTTAAATATGTTAAACTAATGATTTGAAGCATTTCAAAATCGATTGCTAAATGCATATATACAAGAAAATCGACTTAATACCTAAATATAAGATTACGGAATTCTTCTAAATGCACTGCCGTTATACCGTTATGGCTTTATCTTAACTTTAGTGCGTTAAAGAAGCTTTATTACACCAGTTATTTGAAGCATTTCGATATCGATTGCTTAATGCATATATACAAGAAAATCGACTTTATACCTAAATATAAGATTACGGAATTCTTCCAAATGTACTGTCGTTATGCCGCCATGGCTTCATATCAACTTCAATACGTTAAAGAAGGATAATTAACTTAGATATGTCAAACTAATGATTTGAAGCATTTTGATATCGATACCTAAATGAGTATAAACAAGAAAATCGACTTTACACCTAAATATAAGATTACGGAATTCTCCTAAATGCACTGCCGTTATGCCGCCATGGCCTTGTGTTAACTTCAGTGCGTTAAAGTAGGTTTGTTAACTTAAATATGTTAAACTAATGATTTGAAGCATTTCAAAATCGATTGCTAAATGCATATATACAAGAAAATCGACTTAATACCTAAATATAAGATTACGGAATTCTTCTAAATGCACTGCCGTTATACCGTTATGGCTTTATCTTAACTTTAGTGCGTTAAAGAAGCTTTATTACACCAGTTATTTGAAGCATTTCGATATCGATTGCTTAATGCATATATACAAGAAAATCGACTTTATACCTAAATATAAGATTACGGAATTCTTCTAAATGCACTGCCGTTATACCGTTATGGCTTTATCTTAACTTTAGTGCGTTAAAGAAGCTTTATTACACCAGTTATTTGAAGCATTTCGATATCGATTGCTTAATGCATATATACAAGAAAATCGACTTTATACCTAAATATAAGATTACGGAATTCTTCCAAATGTACTGTCGTTATGCCGCCATGGCTTCATATCAACTTCAATACGTTAAAGAAGGATAATTAACTTAGATATGTCAAACTAATGATTTGAAGCATTTTGATATCGATACCTAAATGAGTATAAACAAGAAACTCGACTTTATACCTAAATATAAGATAACGGATTTCTTCTACATGCACTGCCGTTATGCCGCCATGGCCTTGTGTTAACTTCAGTGCGTTAAAGTAGGTTTGTTAACTTAAATATGTTAAACTAATGATTTGAAGCATTTCAAAATCGATTGCTAAATGCATATATACAAGAAAATCGACTTAATACCTAAATATAAGATTACGGAATTCTTCTAAATGCACTGCCGTTATACCGTTATGGCTTTATCTTAACTTTAGTGCGTTAAAGAAGCTTTATTACACCAGTTATTTGAAGCATTTCGATATCGATTGCTTAATGCATATATACAAGAAAATCGACTTTATACCTAAATATAAGATTACGGAATTCTTCCAAATGTACTGTCGTTATGCCGCCATGGCTTCATATCAACTTCAATACGTTAAAGAAGGATAATTAACTTAGATATGTCAAACTAATGATTTGAAGCATTTCGATATCGATTTCTAAATGCGTATGTACAAGAAAATCGACTTTATACCTAAATATAAGATTACGGAATTATTCTAAATGCACTGCCGTTATGTCGCCATGGATTTATGCCACCTTGAGTTCGTTAAAGAAGGTTTATTAACTTAAATATGTTAAACTAATGATTTGAAGCATTTCGATATCGATTGCTAAATGAGTATATACAAGAAAATCGACTTTATACCTAAATATAAGATTAAGGAAATCTTCCAAATGCACTGCCGTTATGCCGTTAAGGCTTTTGTAGACTTTAATAAGATAAAGAGGGTTAATTAACTTAAATATGTTAAACTAATGATTTGATTCATTTCGATATCGATTGCTAAATGAGTATATACAAGAGAATCGACTTTATACCTAAATATAAGATTACGGAATTCTTCCAAATGCACTGCCGTTATGCCGTTAAGGCTTTTGTAGACTTTAATAAGATAAAGAGGGTTAATTAACTTAAATATGTTAAACTAATGATTTGAAGCATTTCGATATCGATTGCTAAATGAGTATATACAAGAAAATCGACTTTATACCTAAATATAAGATTACGGAATTATTTTAAATGCACTGCCGTTATGCCGCCATGGATTTATGCCAACTTCAGTTCGTTAAAGAAGTTTTATTAACCCAAATATGTTAAACTAATGATTTGGAGCAAGTCGATATCGATAGCTAAATGAGTATATACAAGAAAATCGACTTTATACCTAAATATAAGATTACGGAATTCTTCCAAATGCACTGCCAATATGCCATTAAGGCTTTTGTAGACTTTAATTAGATAAAGAGGGTTAATTAACTTAAATATGTTAAACTTATGACTTGAAGCATTTCGATATCGATTGCTAAATATGTATATACAAGAAAATTGACTTTATACATAAATATAAGATTACGGAATTCTCCTAAATGCACTGGCGTTATACCGTTAAGGCTTTGTGTAGACTTCAGTAAGCTAAAAAAAGTTTATTAACTTAAATATGTAAAACTAATGATTTGAAGCATTTCGATATCGATTGCTTAATATGTATATACAAGAAAATCGACTTTATACCTAAATATAAGATTACGGAATTCTCCTAAATGCACTGGCGTTATACCATTAAGGCTTTGTTTAGACTTCAGTAAGCTAAAAAAAGTTTATTAACTTAAATATGTTAAACTAATGATTTGAAGCATTTCTACATCGATTGCTAAATGAGTATATACAAAAAACTTGACTTTATACCTAAACATAGGATAACGGAATTCTTCCAAATACACTGCCGTTATTCCGCCAAGGCTTTATGTCAACTTTAGTTCGTTAAAGTAGGTTTGTTAACTTAAATATGTTAAACTAACGATTAGAAGCATTTCGATATCGATTGTTAAATGAGTATATACAAGAAAATTGACTTTATACCTAAATATAGGATTACGGAATTCTTCCAAATGTACTGTCGTTATGCCACCATGGCTTTATATCACCTTCAATACGTTAAGAAGATTAATTAACTTAAATATGTTAAACTAATGGTTTGAAGCATTTCGATATCGATTGCTAAATATGTAAATACAAGAAAATCGACTTTACATTTAAATATAAGGTTACGGAACTCTTCTACATGCACTGTCGTTATGTTACCAGGGCTTTATGCCAACTTCAGTTCGCTAAAGAAGGTCTATTAACTAAAATATGTTAAACTAATGGGTTGAAGCATCTCGATATCGATTGCTAACTGTGTATTTACAACAAAATCGACTTTATACTTAAACATTAGATTACGGAATTCTTCTAAATGCGCTGCCGTTATACCGTTATGGCTTTATGTTAACTTCAGTTCGTTAAAGAAGGTTTATTAACTTAGATATGTTACACCAGTTATTTGAAGCATTTCGATATCGATTGCTAAATGCGTATATACAAGAAAATCGACATTATACCTAAATATAAGATTACGGAATTATTCTAAATGCACGGCCGTTATGCCGCCATGGATTTATGCCAACTTCAGTTCGTTAAAGAAGGTTAATTAACTTTAATATGTTAAACTAATGATTTGATTCATTTCGATATGGACTGCTAAATGAGTATATACAAGAAAATCGACTTTATACCTAATTATAAGATTACGGAATTCTTCCAAATGCACTGCCGTTATGCCGTTAAGGCTTTTGTAGACTTTAGTAAGATAAAGAGGGTTAATTAACTTAAATATGTTAAACTAATGATTTGAAGCATTTCGATATCGATTGCTAAATATGTATATACAAGAAAATCGACTTTATACCTAAATATAAGATTACGGAATTATTCTAAATGCACTGCCGTTATGCCGCCATGGATTTATGCCAAATTCAGTTCGTTAAAGAAGGTTTATTAACTTAAATATGTTAAAGTAATGATTTGAATCATTTCGATATCGATTGCTAAATGAGTATATTCAAGAAAATCGACTTTATACCTAAATATAAGATTACGGAATTCTTCCAAATGCACTGCCGTTATGCCGTTAAGGCTTTTGTAGACTTTAGTAAGATAAAGAAGGTTAATTAACTTAAATATGTTAAACTAATGATTTGAAGCATTTCGATATCGATTGCTTAATGCATATATACAAGAAAATCGACTTTATACCTAAATATAAGATTACGGAATTCTTCTAAATGCACTGCCGTTATGCCGCCATGGCTTTATGCCAACTTCAGTTCGTTAAAGAAGGTTTATTAACTTAAATGTGTTAAAGTAATGATTTGAATCATTTCGATATCGATTGCTAAATGTGTATATACAAGAAAATCGGCTTTATACCTAAATATATTATAACGGAATTCTTCTAAATGCACTGCCGATATGCCGTTATTGCTTTATGCTAACTTCAGTAAGATAAAGAAGGTTAATTAACTTAAATATGTTAAACTAATGATTTGAAGCATTTCGATATCGATTGCTAAATGTGTATATACAAGAAAATCGAATATACACCTAAATATAAGATTACGGAATTCTTCTTCATGCACTGCCGCTATGCCGCCATGGCTTTATGTTAACTTCAGTGCGTTAAAGAAGCTTTATTTTCTCAAATATGTTAAACTACTGATTTGAAGCATTTCGATATCGATTGCTAAATGAGTATATACAAGAAAATCGACTTTATATCTAAATATATGATAACAGAATCCTTCTCAATGCACTGCCGTTATGCCGTTAAGGCTTTTGTATACTTCAGTAAGATAAAGAAGGTTAATTAGCTTTAATATGTTAAACTAATGATTTGAAGCATTTCGATATCGATTGCTTAATGTGTATATACAAGAAAATCGACTTTATACCTAAATATAACATTACGTAATTCTTCCAAATGCACTGCCGTTATGCCGTTGAAGCTTTTGTAGACTTTAATAAGATAAAGAGGGTTAATTAACTTAAATATGTAAAACTAATGATTTGGGGCATTTCGATATCGATTGCTAGATATATATATACAAGAAAATCGAATTTATACCTAAATATAAGATTTCGGAATTCTTCCAAATGTACTGTCGTTATGCCACCATGGCTTTATATCACCTTCAATACGTTAAGAAGATTAATTGACTTAAATATGTTAAACTAATGGTTTGAAGCATTTCGATGTCGATTGCTAAATTTGTATATAGAAGAAAATCGACTTTATACCTAAATATAAGATAACGGAGTTCTTCTCAATGCACTGCCGTTATGCATTTATGTTAACTTCAGTTCGTTAAAGAAGGTTTATTAACTAAAATATTTTAACCAGTTATTTGAAGCATTTCGATATGGATTGCTAAATGCAAATATACAAGAAAATCGACTTTATACCTAAATATAAGATAACGGAATTCTTCTAAATGCACTGCCGTTATGCCGCCGTGGCTTTATGCCAACTTCAGTTCGTTAAAGAAGGTTTATTAACTTAACTATGTTAAACTAATGATTGAGAAGAACTCCGTTATCTTTTATTTAGGTATAAAGTCGATTTTCTTCTATATACACATTTAGATATCGATATCGAAATGCTTCAAATCATTAGTTTAACATATTTGAGTTAATAAACCTTCTTTAACGAACTGAAGTTGGCATAAAGCCATGGCGGCATAACGGCAGTGCATTTAGAAGATTTCCGTAATATTATATTTAGGTATAAAGTCGAGTGTTTGTATGTACACATTTAGCATTCGATATCGAAATGCTTCAAATCATTAGTTTAACATATTTAATTTAATTAACCTTCTTTATCTTATTGAAGTTTACATAAAGCCATAACGGTATAACGGCAGTGCATTTGGAAGAATTCCGTAGTCTTATATTTAGGTATAAAGTCGATTTTTTTGTATATACACACCTAGCAATCGATATCGAGATGCTTTAACTCAATAGTTTATTATATTTAAGTTAATTAACCATCTTTATCTTACTTAAGTCTACAAAAGCCTTAGCGGCATAACGGCAGTGAATTTGGAAGAATTCCGTAATATCATATTTAGGTATAAAATCGATTTTGTTGTAAATACACATTTAGCAATCGATATCGAAATGCTTCAGATCTTTAGTTTAACATATTTAAGTTAATTAACCCTCTCAATCTTAATGAAGTCTACAAAAACCTTAACGGCATAACGGCAGTGCATTTGGAAGAATTAATTAATATTATATTTAGGTATAAAGTCGATTTTATTGTGTAAGTAAATAAAACTTCTTTAACACACTGAAGTTAACATAAAGCCATGGCGGCATAACGGCAGTGCATGTAGAAGAATTCCGTAATCTTATATTTAGGTATAAAGTCGATTTTCTTGTATATACACATTTAGCAATCGATATCGAAATGCCTCAAATCATTAGTTTAACATATTTAAGTTAATAAACTTTCTCTAATATATTGAAGTTGATACAAAGCCATGGCGGCATAACGACAGTACATCTGGAAGATTTCCGTAATCTTATATTTAGGTATAAAGTCGATTTTCTTGTATATATGCATTAAGCAATCGATTCCGAAATGCTTCAAATAACTGGTGTAACATATCTAAGTTAATAAACCTTCTTTAACGAACTGAAGTTAACATAAAGCCATAACGGCATAACGGCAGTGCATTTAGAATAATTCCGTAAGCTTATATTTAGGTATAAAATCGATTTTGTTGTATATACACATTTAGCAATCGATATCGAAAAGCCTCAAATCATTAGTTTAACATATTTAATTTAGTTAACCTTCTTTAATATATTGAAGTTGATATAAAGCCATGGCGGCATAACGACAGTACATTTGGAAGAATTCCGTAATCTTATATTTAGGTATAAAGTCGATTTTCTTGTATATACACATTTAGCAATCGATATCGAAATGCCTCAAATCATTAGTTTAACAAATTTAAGTTAATTAACCCCCTTTATCTTACTGAAGCCTACAAACGCCTTAACGGCATAACGGCAAAGCATTTAGAAGAATTACGTAATCTTATATTTATGTATAAAGTCGATTTTCTTGTATATACACATTAAGCAATCGATATCGAAAAGCCTTAAATCATTAGTTTAACATATTTAAGTTAATTAACCCCCTTTATCTTACTGAAGCCTACAAACGTCTTAACGGCATAACGGCAATGCATGTAGAAGAATTCCGTTATCATATATTTAGGTATAAAGTCGATTTTCTTGTATATACACATTTAGCAATCGATATCGAAATGCCTCAAATCATTAGTTTAACATATTTAAGTTAATTAACCCTCTTTATCTTACTGAAGTCTACAAACGCCTTAACGGCATAACGGCAAAGCATTTAGAAAAATTACGTAATCTTATATTTATGTATAAAGTCGATTTTCTTGTATATACTCATTTAGCAATCGATATCGAAATGCTTCAAATCATTAGTTTAACATATTTAAGTTAATTAACCCTCTTTATATTACTGAAGTCTACAAACGCCTTAACGGCATAACGGCAAAGCATTTAGAAGAATTACATAATTTTATATTTAGGTATAAAGTCGATTTTGTTGTATATACACATTTAGCAATCGATATCGAAATGCTTCAAATCATTAGTTTAACATATTTAAGCTAATTAACCCTCTTTATCTTACTGAAGTTTACAAAAGCCTTAGCGGCATTACGGCAGTGCATTCAGAAGAATTCCGTTATCATACATTTAGGTATAAAGTCGATTTTTTTGTATATACACATTTAGCAATCGATATCGAAATGCCTCAAATCATTAGTTTAACGTATTTAAGTTAATTAACCCCCTTTATCTTACTGAAGCCTACAAACGTCTAAACGGCATAACGGCAAAGCATTTAGAAGAATTACGTAATCTTATATTTAGGTATAAAGTCGACTTTCTTGTATATACTCATTTAGCAATCGATATCGAAATGCTTCAAATCATTAGTTTAACATATTTAAGTTAATTAACCCTCTTTATCTTACTGAAGTCTACAAACGGCGTAACGGCATAACGGCAAACCATTTAGAAGAATTACGTAAACTTATATTAAGGTATAAAGTCGATTTTGTTGTATATACACATTTAGCAATCGATATCGAAATGCTTCAAATCATTAGTTTAACATATTTAAGCTAATTTACCCTCTTTATCTTACTAAAGTCTACACAAGCCTTAACGGCGTAACGGCGGTGCATTTGGAAGAATTCCGTAATCTTATATTTAGGTATAAAGTCGATTTTCTTGTATATACTCATTTAGCAATCGATATCGAAATGCTTCAAATCATTAGTTTAACATATTTAAGTTAATAAACCTTCTTTAACGAACTGAAGTTGGCATAAATCCATGGCGGCATAACGGCAGTGCATTTAGAATAATTCCGTAATCTTATATTTAGGTATACAGTCGATTTTCTTGTATATACGCATTTAGCAATCGATTTCGAAATGCTTCAAATAACTGGTGTAACATATCTAAGTTAATAAACCTTCTTTATCTTACTGAAGTTTACATAAAGCCATAACGTTATAACGGCAGTGCATTTGGGAGAATTTCGTAATCTTATATTTAGGTATAAAATCGATTTTGTTGTATACACGCATTTAGCAATCGATATCGAAATGCCTCAAATCATTAGTTTAACATATTAAGTTAATTAACCTTCTTTAACATATTGAAGTTGAGATAAAGCCATGGCGGCATAACGACAGTACATTTGAAAGAATTCCGTAATGTTATATTTAGGTATAAAGTCGATTTTCTTGTATATATGCATTAAGCAATCGATTTCGAAATGCTTCAAATAACTGTGTGTAACATATCTAAGTTAATAAACCTTCTTTAACGAACTGAAGTTAACATAAAGCCATAACGGCATAACGGCAGTGCATTTACAAGAATTCCGTAAGCTTATATTTAGGTATAAAGTCGATTTTTTTGTATATACACATTTAGCAATCGATATCGAAATGCTTCAAATCATTAGTTTAACATATTTAAGTTCGTTAACCTTCTTTAACGTATTGAAGGTGATATAAAGCCATGGCGGCATAACGACAGTGCATTTAGAAGAATTCCGTAATATTATATTTATGTATAAAGTTAGTTAAGTTAATTAACCTTCTTTAACGAACGGAAGTTGGCATAAAGCCAACAAAGCTTCAAATCATTAGTTTAACATATTTAAGTTAGTTAACCTTCTTTAACGTAATGAAGGTGATATAAAGCCATGGCGGCATAACGACAGTGCATTTAGAAGAATTCCGTAATCTTATATTTAGCTATAAAGTCGATTTTGTTGTATATACACATTTAGCACTCGATATCGAAATGCTTCAAATCACTAATTTAACATATTTAAGTTAATTAACCTTCTTTAACGTAATGAAGGTGATATAAAGCCATGGCGGCATAACGACAGTGCATGTAGAAGAATTCCGTAATCTTATATTTAGGTATATAGTCGATTTTCTTGTACTTACACATTTAGCAATCGATAACGAAATGCCGCAAATCATTAGTTTAACATATTTAAGTTAGTTAACCTTCTTTAACGTAATGAAGGTGACATAAAGCCATAATTCCGTAGTCTTTTATTTAGGCATAAACGATTTTCTTGTATGATACGACATTTAGAAGATATTCGAAACGCTTCAAATCATTAGTTTATAGCGATATTTAAAGTTACGATTAACCTTGCTTGTAACGTAACGCAGTTGGCATAGCATGGCGGCATAACGGAGTGCATTCGAAAATTGCGTTCTTATATTCAGGTTAAAGTCGATTTTCTTGTGTATACGCATTTAGCAATCGACATCGAAGTGCTTTAAATCATTAGTTTAACATATTTAAGTTAATTAACCTTCTTCAACGTATTGAAGTTGACATAAAGCCATGGCGGCATAACGACAATACATTTGGAAGAATTAAGAAGTCTTATATTTATGTATAAGGTCGATTTTCTTGTATATACACATTTCGCAATCGATATCGAAATGCTTCAGATAACTGGTTTAACATATTGAAGTAATAAACCTCCTGTTATCGTAACTGAATTTGATCATAAAGTCCGATATATTCTTGTATATACCATTTAGCATCGATATCGAAATGCTTCAAATCATTAGTTTAACATATTTAAGTTAATTAACCTTCTTAACGTATTGAAGTTTACATATAAGCCATGGCGGCATAACGACAGTACATTTAGAAGAATTCGAGTCTTATATTTAGGTATAAAGTCGATTTTCTGGTATATACAGCATTTAGCAATCGATTCGAAATGCTTCAATAACTGGTTTAACATATTTAAGTTATTAACCTTCTTTACGAACTGAAGTTGATAAGCCAATGGCGGCATAACGGAAGTGCATTTAGAATCGATTCAAGTTAATCTTATATTTAAGTTAATTAACCTTCTTAACGTATTGAAGTTGACATAAAGCCATGGCGGCATAACGACAATACATTTGGAAGATCATTAAAAGTCTTATACATTTATGTATAAGGTTCATATTTAACTTGTATATAACGATATTGCAAGTCGATATCTGAAATGCATGTGCAGGCATAACTGCCAGTTTAACATAGAAGAATTCCGTTATCTTATATTTAGGTATAAAGTCGATTTTCTTGTATATACACATTTAGCTATCGATATCGAAATGCTTCAAATCATTAGTTTAACATATTTAAGTTAATTAACCTTCTTTAACGTATTGAAGTTTATATAAAGCCATGGCGGCATAACGACAGTACATTTAGAAGAATTCCGTAGTCTTATATTTAGGTATAAAGTCGATTTTCTGGTATATACGCATTAAGCAATCGATGTCGAAATGCTTCAAATAACTGGTTTAACATATTTAAGTTATTAAACCTTCTTTAACGAACTGAAGTTGGATTAAGGCCATGGCGGCATAACGGCAGTGCATTTAGAAGAATTCCGTAATCTTATATTTAGGTATAAAGTCGATTTTCTTGTATATACACATTTAGCTATCGATATCGAAATGCTTCAAATCATTAGTTTAACATATTTAAGTTAATTAACCTTCTTTAACGTATTGAAGTTGATTTAAAGCCATGGCGGCATAACGACAGTACATTTGGAAAAATTCCGTAGTCTTATATTTATGTAAAAAGTCGTTTTTCTTGTATATACACATTTAGCAATCGATATCGAGACGCTTCAACTCATTAGTTTAACATATTTATGTTAATAAACATTCTTTAACGATCTGAAGTTGCATATAGCCATGGCGGCATAACAGCAGTGCATTAAGAAGAATTCCGTTATCTTATATTTAGGTATAAAGTCGATTTTTTGTGTATACACATTTAGCTATCGATATCGAAATGCTTCAAATCATTAGTTTAACATATAAAGTTAATTAACGCTTTTTAGCTTACAGAAGTCTACATAAAGCCTTAACGGTATAACGGCAGTGCATTTAGAAGAATTCCGTAATGTTATAATTTTATATTTAAGAATAAAGTCGATTTTCTTGTATTTAAACATTTAGCAATCGTTATCGAAATGCATCAAATAACTGGTTTAGCATATTTCAGTTAATTAACCTTCTTTATCTTACAGAAGTTTACATAAAGCAATAACGGCAAAACGGCAGTATATTTATATGAATTCCGTTATCTTATATTTAGGTATAAAGTCGATTTTGTTGTACATACACATTTAGCAATCGATATCGAAATGCTTCAAATCATTAGTTTAACATATTTAAGTTAGTTAACCTTCTTTACCGTAATGAAGGTGATATAAAGCCATGGCGGCATAACGACAGTTCATTTAGAAGAATTCCGTAATCTTATGTTTAGGTATAAATTCGATTTTCTTTTACATACACATTTAGCAATCGATATCGAAATGCTTCAAATCATTAGTTTAACATATTTAAGTTAATTAACGTTCTTTAACGTAATGAAGGTGATATAAAGCCATGGCGGCATAACGACGGTGCAGGTAGAACAGTTCCATAATCTTATATTTAAGTATAAAGTCGATTTTGTTGTATATACGCATTTAGCAATCGATGTCGAAATGATTCAAATCATATGTTTAACATATTTAAGTTAATTAACCTTCTTTAACGTATTAAAGTTGATATAAAGCCATGGCGGCATAACGACAGTACATTTGGAAGAATTCCGCAGTCTTATATTTAGGTATAAAGACAATTTTCTTGTATATAAACATTTAGCAATCGATATCGAAATGCTTCAAAACATTCATTTAACATATTTAAGTTAATAAACCTTCTTTAACGATCTGAAGTTGGCATATAGCCATGGCGGCCTAACGGCAGTGCATGTAGAAGAATTCCGTAATCTTATATTTAGGTATAAAGTCGATTTTCTTGTATATACACATTTAGCTATCGATATCGAAATGCTTCAAATCATTCGTTTAACATATTTATGTTAATAAACCTTCTTTAACGATCTGAAGTTGGCATATAGCCATGGCGGCATAACGGCAGTGCATGTAGAAGAATTCCGTAATCTTATATTTAGGTATAAAGTCGATTTTCTTGTATATTCACATTTAGCTATCGATATCGAAATGCTTCATATTATTACTTTAACATATTAGGTTAATAAACGCTTTTTAGCTTACTGAAGTCTACATAAAGCCTTAACGGTATAACGGCAGTGCATTTGGAAGAATTCCGTAATTTTATAACTTTATATTTAGGTACAAAGTCGATTTTCTTGTATTTACACATTTAGCAATCGATATCGAAATGCTTCAAATAGCTTGTTTAGCATATTTAAGTTAATTAACCTTCTTTATCTTACTGAAGTTTACATAAAGCCATAACGGCAGTATATTTATATGAATTCCGTTATCTTATATTTAGGTATAAAGTCGATTTTGTTGTACATACACATTCAGCGCTCGATATCGAAATGCTTCAAATCATGAGTTTAACATATTTAAATAAATTAACCTTCTTTAACGTATTGAAGTTGATATAAAGCCATGGCGGCATAACGACAGTACATTTAGATGAATTCCGTAGTCTTATATTTAGGTATTAAGTCGATTTTCTGGTATATATGCATTAAGCAGTCGATGTCGAAATGCTTCAAATAACTGGTTTAGCATATTTAAGTTAATTAACCTTCTTCATCTTACTGATGTTTACATAAAGCCATAACGGCAGTATATTTATTTGAATTCCGTTATCTTATATTTAGGTATAAAGTCGCTTTTGTTGTACATACACATTTAGCAATCTATAACGAAATGCTTCAAATCATTAGTTTAACATATTTAAGTTAATTAACCTTCTTTAACTAACGGATGTTGGCATAAAGTCATGGCGGCATAACGACAGTGCATTTAGAAGAATTCCGCAATCTTATATTTAGGTATAAAGTCGATTTTCTTGTATATACACATTTAGCAATCGATATCGAGATGGTTCAACTCATTAGTTTAACATATTTAAGTTAATTAACCTTCTTTATCTCTATGAAGTTTACATAAAGCCATAACGGCAGTATATTTATTTGAATTCCGTTATCTTATATTTAGGTATAAAGTCGCTTTTGTTGTACATACACATTTAGCAATCTATAACGAAATGCTTCAAATATTAGTTTAACATATTTAAGTTAATTAACCTTCTTTAACTAACGAAGTTGGCATAAAGTCATGGCGGCATAACGGCAGTGCATTTAGAAGAATTCCGTAATCTTATATTTAGGTATAAAGTCGATTTTGTTGTATATACACATTAGCAATCGATATCGAGATGGTTCAACTCATTAGTTTAACATATTTAAGTTAATTAACCTTATTTTTCTTACTGAAGTGTACATAAAGCCATAACGGTATAACGGCAGTGCATTTGGAAGAACTCCGTAATCTTATATTTAGGTATAAAGTCGATTTTCTTGTATTTACGCATTTAACAATATATATCGAAATGCTTCAAATAACTGTTTTAGCATATTTAAGTTAATTAACCTTCTTTATCTTAATGAAGTTTACATAAAGCCATAACGGCATAACGGCAGTATATTTATATGAATTCCGTTATCTTATATTTAGGTATAAAGTCGATTTTGTTGTACATACGCATTTAGCAATCGATATCGAAATGCTTCAAATCATTAGTTTAACATATTTAAGTTAATTAACCTTCTTTAACGTAATGAAGGTGATATAAAGCCTTGGCGGCATTACGACATTGCAGGTAGGAGAGTTCCGTAATCTTATATTTAGGTATAAAGTCGATTTTGTTGTATATACGCATTTAGCAATCGATATCGAAATGCTTCAAATCATATGTTTAACATATTTAAGTTAATTAACCTTCTTTAACGTATTGAAGTTGATATAAAGCCATGGCGGCATAACGACAGTACATTTGGAAGAATTCCGCAGTCTTATATTTAGGTATAAAGTCAATTTTCTTGTATATAAACATTTAGCAATCGATATCGAAATGCTTCAAATCATTAGATTAACATATTTACGTTAATTAACCTTCTTTAACGTATTGCAGTTGATACAAGGCCATGGCGGCATAACGACAGTACATTTGGAAAAATTCCGTAGTCTTATATTTAGGTATAAAGTCGATTTTCTGGTATATATGCATTAAGCAATCGATGTCGAAATGCTTTGAGATAACTGGTTTAGCGTATTTAAGTTAATTAACCTTCTTTATCTTACTGATGTTTACATAAAGCCATAACGGCAGTATATTTATATGAATTCCGTTATCTTATATTTAGGTATTAAGTCGATTTTCTTGTATATACATATTTAGCTATCGATATCGAAATGCTTCAAATCATTAGATTAACATATTTACGTTAATTAACCTTCTTTAACGTATTGCAGTTGATATAAAGCCATGGCGGCATAACGACAGTACATTTAGAAGAATTCCGTTGTCTTATAATTAGGTATAAAGTCGATTTTCTGGTATATATGCATCAAGCAATCGCTGTCGATATGCTTCAAATAACTGGTTTAACATATTTAAGTTAATAAACCTTCTTTAACGAACTGAAGTTGGCTTAAGGCCATGGCGGCATAACGGCAGTGCATTTAGAAGAATTCCGTAATCTTATATTTAGGTATAAAGTCGATTTTCTTGTATATACACATTTAGCATCGATATCGAAATGCTTCAAATCATTAGTTTAACATATTTAGTTAATTAACCTTCTTTAACGTATCTGAAGTTGCATAAAGCCATGGCGGCATAACGCAGTCATTTGAAGAATTCCGTTATCTTATATTTAGGTATAAAGTCGATTTTCTTGTATATACATTTAGCAATCGATATCGAAATGCTTCAATCATTAGTTTAACATATTTAAGTTAATTAACCTTCTTTACTTACTGAAGTTACATAAAGCCTTACGGATAACGGCAGTGCATTTAGAAGAATTCCGTATATCTTATATTTAGGTATAAAGTCGATTTTCTTGTATATACACATTTAGCAATCGATATCGAAATGCTCAAATCATTAGTTTAACATATTTAGTTAATTAACCTTCTTTAACGTACTGAAGTTGACATAAAGCCATGGCGGCATAACGGCAGTATTTAAAGAATTCCGTTATCTTATATTTAGGTATAAAGTCGATTTTCTTGTATATACACATTTAGCAATCGATATCGAAATGCTTCAAATCATTAGTTTAACATATTTAAGTTAATAAACCTTCTTTAACGAACTGAAGTTGTATAAGGCCATGGCGGCATAACGGCAGTGCATTTAGAAGAATTCCGTAATCTTATATTTAGGTATAAATTCGATTTTCTTGTATATACACATTTAGCAATCGATATCGAAATGCTTCAAATCATTAGTTTAACATATTTAAGTTAATAAACCTTCTTTAACGTACTGAAGTTGATATAAAGCCATGGCGGCATAACGGCAGTGCATTTGAAGAATTCCGTTATCTTATATTTAGGTATAAAGTCGATTTTCTTGTATATACACATTTAGCAATCGATATCGAAATGCTTCAAATCATTAGTTTAACATATTTAAGTTAATAAACCTTCTTTACTTACTGAAGTTACATAAAGCCATAACGGCATAACGGCAGTGCATTTAGAAGAATTCCGTTAAACGTTATGTTTATTGGTATAAAGTCGATTTTCTTGTATATTACACATTTAGCAATCGATATCGAAATGCTTCAAATCATTGTTTAACATATTTAAGTTAATTAACCTTCTTTACCTTACTGAAGTTACATAAAGCCATAACGGCATAACGGCAGTGCATTTGGAAGAATTCCGTAATCTTATATTTAGGTATAAATTCGATTTTGTTGTACATACACATTTAGCAATCGATATCGAAATGCTTCAAATCATTAGTTTAACATATTTAAGTTAATTAACCTTCTTTATCTTAATGAAGTTTACATAAAGCCATAACGGCAAAACGGCAGTATATTTATATGAATTCCGTTATGTCATATTTAGGTATAAAGTCGATTTTGTTGTACATACGCATTTAGCAATCGATATCGAAATGCTTCAAATCATTAGTTTAACATATTTAAGTTAATTAACCTTCTTTCACGTAATGAAGGTGATATAAATCCATGGCGGCAGAACGACAGTGCAGGTAGAAGAGTTCCGTAATCTTATATTTAGGTATAAAGTCGATTTTGTTGTATATACGCATTTAGCAATCGATATCGAAATGCTTCAAATCATAAGTTTAACATATTTAAGTTAATTAACCTTCTTTAACGTATTGAAGTTGATATAAAGCCATGGCGGCATAACGACAGTACATTTGGAAGAATTCCGCAGTCTTATATTTAGGTATAGAGTCATTTTTCTTGTATACAAACATTTAGCAATCGATATCGAAATGCTTTAAATCATTCGTTTAACATATTTAAGTTAATAACCCTTCTTTAACGATCTGAATTTGGCATAACGCCAGGGCGGCATAACGGCAGTGCATGTAGAAGAATTCCGTAATCTTATATTTAGGTATAAAGTCGATTTTCTTGTATATACACATTTAGCTATCGATATCGAAATGCTTCATATTATTAGTTTAGCATATTAAGTTAATAAACGCTTTTTAGCTTACTGAAGTCTACATAAAGCCTTAACGGTATAACGGCAGTGCATTTAGAAGAATTCCGTAATGTTATAATTATATATTTAGGTACAAAGTCGATTTTCTTGTATTTACACATTTAGCAATCGATATCGAAATGCTTCAAATAACTGGTTTAGCATTTTTAAGTTAATTAATCTTCTTCATCTTACTGAAGTTTACATAAAGCCATAACGGCATAACGGCAGTATATTTATATGAATTCCGTTATCTTATATTTAGGTATAAACTCAATTTTGTTGTACATACACATTTAGCAATCGATATCGAAATGCTTCAAATCATTAGTTTAACATATTTAAGTTAATTAACCTTCTTTACCGTAATGAAGCTGATATAAAGCCATGGCGGCATAACGACAGTGCATTTAGAAGAATTCCGTAATCTTATGTTTAGGTATAAATTCGATTTTCTGGTATATATGCATTAAGCAATCGATGTCGAAATGCTTCAAATGACTGGTTTAACATATTTAAGTTAATAAACCTTCTTTAACGAACTGAAGTTGGCTTAAGGCCATGGCGGCATAACGGCAGTGCATTTAGAAGAATTCGGTAATCTTATATTTATGTAAAAAGTCGATTTTCTTGTATATACACATTTAGCGATCGATATCGAGGCGCTTCAACTCATTAGTTTAACATATTTATGTTAATAAACCTTCTTTAACGATCTGAAGT
>JAPZAG010001046.1:0-18203 GCA_027475135.1 Bactrocera correcta
AACAAAGAATATAGTTATTCAAAATATAGAAAAAATGTTCCTTTATCTAATATTAAATGGCACAGCACTCCCTTTTTTATGTTTTTCCAATTGCGTAGCTGTACCATTAGAACTCTAAAAAATGTAAAAAAAAAAACTTCGTAAAGCTTTGTTGATTAACCGTAAAATGAAATTGAATGATATTGGCATTTTAAGTGAATACGTAGATCGCATCCATGGAGAACCAGCATTCACTCCTGGATAATACTCGAAAGAATATATCACGTCCACCACGCAGTAAAGAGAATATAGCAGCCGTAGCTGCTATAGTGTACACGAAGACCATAGAGAGTCGATTCGGCGCCGTTCGCAGCAACTCGTACTGACTTATGGAACGACTTGGCACATTTTATGTCGAGATCGTAAATTTAAAGCATGCAAATTACAACTTGTGCAAGAACTGAGGCCCCCCAACCTTCCCAAGAGACATCGCTTCGCTTCGTGGGCTCTTGAAAAGATTCAAGAAGATCCAACGTTTCCCATTTTGGTTCAATTGGTATTGGACCGCTTTTGGGTCGAAGAGCAACCTGAATAGATTCAAGAGTTGCCATTTTATCCAGAAAAAAACGAAGTTTTGGTCAAAAATGATGCCATCGTCTGTTGTCGCGCTTTATAAGCGAGTACAGCTATTTAATGCCTGAAATTGAAGCGTGTGATTTTGGAGACATTTTGCCAGTGATTTATTGAGAGAACGGTCGGTTACGAGCCGGTCGATTTGCGAACAAGATCCTATGACATCCCACCTTTAGACTTTTTTCCAGTGGGTCCCGCTTTAATTCAGGCCTGGAGCGTAACATCACGCGTATCATTGCCAGTTACCAGTCGAAAGGTTCGAACGAGTCATCGAAAATTGGACTTAATGGATGGGACATCTGAGACAATAATAATAAAATATTCTCCATTAAATTGAAATTTCTCTATTTTTTTTTTTTAACGTGGGGAATCTCGAAATGGATCACCATTTATTATTGGCCTCTCAAGCGATTACGTAGATCACATCAAAGTAAGTCGAGTTTTCGGACCTTATGAGAACGAGTTTCTGGGGACGCTTTGCAACAATCGGTATTTCACGGAGTGGGTGTTGACGGTGAAAGTCATTCAAAGCAACCGATTTATAAGACATAAGTTAAGTTTATTATGTGTTGGAGCAAACCATTTTAAATTTACTCCAAGTAAGATATGACTTCAAAAAATATATGTAAGCAACTAGGGTTTTTTTGTTAAAAGTCATTACATAAAATTTACATGGATTACATTTGGGACGCATATTAACCTTCTTTTCTATAATTTCCTCAAAAGCAGGTGAGACAAAAGAGAAAAATTGTCCTCTAAATATTTGAAAGTGAACTGGGTAGAGGAAAATTATACTTTAAGTTGTATCCTTTTTAATATTTTGGATGTTATTTTTTACTTATTATCAATAGGGGTATTCAGACTGAAGCCTAATCTTATATTTAGGTATAAAGTCGATTTTCTTGTATATACACATTTAGCTATCGATATCGAAATGCTTCAAATCATTAGTTTAACATATTTAAATTAATTAACCTTCTTTAACGAACTGAAGTTAACATAAAGCCGTAACGGCATAACGACAGTACATTTAGAAGAATTCCGTAGTCTTATATTTACGCAAAAAGTCAATTTTCTTGTATATACACATTAAGCAATCGATATCGAAATGCTTCAAATCATTAGTTTAACATATTTAAGTTAGTTAACCTTCTTTACCGTAATGAAGGTGATATAAAGCCATGGCGGCATAACGACAGTGCATTTAGAAGAATTCCGTAATCTTATATTTAGGTATAAAGTCGATTTGTTGTATATACGCATCTAGCAATCGATATCGAAATGCTTCAAATCATTAGTTTAACATATATAAGGTAATTAGCTTCCTTTAACGTATTGAAGTTGGTATAAAGCCATGGCGGCATAACGACAGTAGATTGGAAGAATTCCGTAATCTTATATTTAGGTGTAAGGTCGATTTTGTTGTATATACACATTTAGCAATCGATATCGAAATGCTTAAAATCATTAGTTTAACATATTTAAGTTAATTAACCTTCTTTATCTTACTGAAGTTTACATAAAACCAAAACGGTACAACGGCAGTCGCATTTGGAAAAATTCCGTAATCTTATATTTAGGTAAAGAGTCGATTTTCTTGCTTCAAATCATTCGTTTAACATAATTTAAGTTAGTTAACCTTCTTTAACGTAATGAAGGTGATATAGAGCCATCGCGGCATAACGACAGGCATTTAGAAGAATTCCGTAATCTTATATTTAGGTATAAAGTCGATTTTGTTGTATATACGCATTTAGCACTCGATATCGAAATGCTTCAAATCATTAGTTTAACATATTTAAGTTAATAAACCTTCTTTAACGAACAGGAAGTTGGCTTAAAGCCATGGCGGCATAACGGCAGTGCATTTAGAAGAATTCCGTAATCTTATATTAGGTATAAAGTCGATTTTCTTGTACATACACATTTAGCTATCGATATCGAAATGCTTCAAATCATAAGTTTAACATATTAAGTTAATAAACCATTTTTTAGCATACTGAAGTCTACATAAAGCCTTAACGGATATAACGGCAGTGCATTTAGAAGAATTCCGTAAAGCTATAATTTTATATTTAGTAAAAAGTCGATTTTCTTGTATATAAACTTTTTGCTATCGATATCGAAATGCTTCAAATCATTAGTTTAACATATTAAGTTAATAAACATTTTTTAGCATACTTAAGTCTACATAAAGCCTTAACGGTATAACGGCAGTGCATTTAGAAGAATTCCGTAATGTTATAATTTTATATTTAGGTAAAAAGTCGATTTGCTTGTATATACACATTTAGCTATCGATATCGAAATGCTTCAAATCATTCGTGTAACATATTTAAGTAGTTAACCTTCTGTAACGTAATGAAGGTGATATGGAGCCATGCGGCATAACGACAGTGCATGCAGAAGAATTCCGTAATTTTATATTTAGGTATAAAGTCGAATTTGTTGTATATACGCGTTTAGCAATCGATATCGAAATGCTTCAAATCATTAGTTTAACATATTTAAGTTAATTAAGCTTCTTTAAACGTATTGAAGTTGATATAGAGCCATGGCGGCATAACGACAGTACATTTGGAAGAATTCCGTAGTCTTATATTTAGGCATAAAGTCGATTTTCTGGTATATATGCATTAAGCAGTCGATATCGAAATGCTCAAATAACTGGTTTAACATATTTTTATTAATAAACCTTCTTTAACGAACTGAAGTTGGCTTAAGGCCATGGCGGCATAACGGCAGTGCATTTAGAAGAATTCCGTAATCTTATATTTAGGTATAAAGTCGATTTTCTTGTATATACACATTTAGCTATCGATATCGAAATGCTTCAAATCATTAGTTTAACATATTTAAGTTAATTAACCTTCTTTAACGTATTGAAGTCTACATAAAGCCTTAACGGTATAACGGCAGTGCATTTAGAAGAATTCCGTAATCTTATATTTAGGTATAAAGCCGATTTTCTTGTATATACGCATTTCGCTATCGATATCGAAATGCTTCAAATCATTAGTTTAACATATTTAAGTTAATAACCCTTCTTTAACGAACGGAAGTTGGCTTAAAGCCATGGCGGCATAACGACAGTGCATTTAGAAGAATTCCGTAATCTTATGTTTAGGTATAAATTCGATTTTCTTTTACATACACATTTAGCAAGCAATATCGAAATGCTTCAAATCATTAGTTAAACATATTTAAGTTAATTAACCTTCGTTATCTTACTGAGTTTACATAAAGCCAAAACGGTATAACACCAGTGCATTTGGAAGAATTCCGTAAACTTATATTTATGTAAAAAGTCGATTTTCTTCTATACACATTTAGCTATCGATATCGAAATGCTTCAAATCATTCGTTTAACATATTTAAGTTCGTTAACCTTCTTTAACGTAATGAAGGTGATATGAAGCCATGGCGGCATAACGACAGTGCATTTAGAAGAATTCCGTAATATTATATTTATGTAAAAAGTCGATTTTCTTCTATACACATTTAGCTATCGATATCGAAATGCTTCAAATCATTAGTTTAACATATTTAAGTTAATAACCCTTCTTTAACGAACGGAAGTTGGCTTAAAGCCATGGCGGCATAACGACAGTGCATTTAGAAGAATTCCGTAATCTTATATTTATGTATAAAGTCGATTTTCTTGTATATACACATTTAGCAATCGATATCGAAATGCTTCAAATCATTAGTTTAACATATTTACTATCGTTAACCTTCTTTAACGTAATGAAGGTGATATAAAAGCCATGGCGGCATAACGGCAGTGCATTTAGAAGAATTCCGTAATCTTATATTTAGGTATAAAGTCCGATTTTCTTGTATATACACATTTAGCTATCGATATCGAAATGCTTCAAATCATTAGTTTAACATATTTAAGTTAATAACCCTTCTTTAACGACGGAAGTTGGCTTAAAGCCATGGCGGCATAACGACAGTGCATTTAGAAGAATTCCGTAATATTATATTTATCTATAAAGTCGATTTTCTTGTATATACGCATTTAGCAATCGATAACGAAATGCTTCAAATCATTACTTAACATATTTCAGTTAATTAACCTTCTTTAACGTATTGAAGTTGATACAAAGCCATGGCGGCATAACGGCAGTGCATTAGAAGAATTCCGTAATCTTATATTTATGTATAAAGTCGATTTTCTTGTATATACACATTTAGCTATCGATATCGAAATGCTTCAAGTCATTCGTTTAGCATATTAAGTTCGTTAACCTTCTTTAACGTAATGAAGGTGATATAAAGCCATGCGGCATAACGACAGTGCATTTAGAAGAATTCCGTAATCTTATATTTAGGCATAAAGTCGATTTTCTTGTATATACACTTTAGCTATCGATATCGAAATTGCCTTCAAATCATTAGTTTAACATATTAAGTTAATAAACATTTTAAGCATACTGAAGTCTACATAAAGCCTTAACGGAATAACGGCAGTGCATTTAGAAGAATTCCGTAATGTTATAATTTTATTGTTAGGTATAAAGTTCGATTTTCTTGTATATATACATTTCGCAATCGATATGGAAATGCTTCAGATAACTGGTTTAACATATTTAAGTTAATAAACCTCCTTTAGCGAACTGAAGTTGACATAAAGCCATAACGGCACTGCATTTGGGAGAATTCCGTAGTCTCAAATTATGCATAAATTCGATTTTCTTGTATATACACATTTTGCAATCGATATCGAAATGCTTCAAATAAGCATATTTAAGTTAATTAACCTTCTTAATCTTACTGAAGTTTATATAAAGGCCATCACGGCATAACGGCAGTATATTTATATGAATTCCGTTATCTTATATTTAGGTATAAAGTCGATTTTGTTGTACATACACATTTAGCAATCGATATAGAAATGCTTCAAATCATTAGTTTAACATATTTAAGTTAATTAACCTTCTTTAACGAACGGAAGTTGGCATAAAGCCATGGCGGCATAGCGGCAGTGCATTTAGAAGAATTCCGTATCTTATATTTAGGTATAAAGTCGATTTTCTTGTATATACACATTTAGCAATCGATATGGAAATGCTTCAAATCATTAGTTTAACATATTTAAGTTAATTAGCCTTCTTTAACGTAATGAAGGTGACATAAAGACATGGCGGCATAACGACAGTACATTTGAAGAATTCCGTAATCTTATGTTTAGGTATAAATTCGATTTTCTTTTACATACACATTTAGCTTTCAATATCGAAATGCTTAAAATCATTAGTTTAACAAATAGAAGAATTCCGTAATCTTATATTTACGTATAAAGTCGATTTTCTTGTATATAAACATTTAGCAATCGATATCGAAATGCTTCAAATCATTAGTTTAACATATTTAAGTTCGTTAACCTTCTTTAACGTAATGAAGGTGATATAAAGCCATGGCGGCATAACGACAGTGCATTTAGAAGAATTCCGTAATATTATTATTATGTATAAAGTCGATTTTCTTGTATACACGCATTTAGGCAATCGATATCGAAATGCTTCAAATCATTAGTTTAAACATATTTAAGTTAATAAACCTTCTTTAACGAACGAAAGTTGGCTAAAGCATGGCGGCATAACGGCAGTGCATTTAGAAGAATTCCGTAAACTTATATTTATGTATAAAGTCGATTTTCTTGTATATACACATTTAGCTATCGATATCGAAATGCTTCAAATCATTCGTTTAGCATATTAAAGTTCGTTAACCTTCTTTAACGTAATGAAGGTGATATAAAGCCATGGCGGCATAACGACAGTGCATTTTAGAAGAATTCCGTAATCTTATATTTATGTATAAAGTCGATTTTTTTTGTATATACACATTCAGCAATCGATATCGAAATGCTTTAAATCATTAGTTTAACATGTTTAAGTTAATAAACCTTCTTTAACGAACGGAAGTTGGCTTATAGCCATGTCGGCATAACGGCAGTGCATTTAGAAGAATTCCGTAATCTTATATTTAGGCATAAAGTCGATTTTCTTGTATATACACTTTTAGCTATCGATATCGAAATGCTTCAATCATTAGTTTAACATATTAAGTTAATAAACATTTTTAAGCATTACTGAAGTCTACATAAAGCCTTAACGGTATAACGGCAGTGCATTTAGAAGAATTCTTTAATGTTATATATTTTATAGTTAGGTATAAAGTCGATTTTCTTGTATATATACATTTCGCAATCGATATGGGAAATGCTTCAGATAACTGGTTTAAACATATTTAAGATAATAAACCTCCTTTAGCGAACTGAAGTTGACATAAAGCCATAACGGCACTGCATTTGGAAGAATTCCGTAGTCTCATATTTACGCATAAATTCGATTTTCTTGTATATACACATTTTGCAATCGATATCGAAATGCTTCAAATAACTGGTTTAGCATATTTAAGTTAATTTACCTTCTTAATCTTACTGAAGTTTACATAAAGCCATCACGGCATAAGCGGCAGTATATTTATGTGATTCCGTTATCTTATATTTAGGTATAAAGTCGATTTTGTTGTACATACACATTTAGCAATCGATATCGAAATGCTTCAAATCATTAGTTTAACATATTTAAGTTAATTAACCTTCTTTAACGAAGGGAAGTTGGCATAAAGCCATGGCGGCATAGCGGGCAGTTGCATTTAGAAGAATTCCGTAATCTTATATTTAGGTATAAAGTCGATTTTCTTGTATATACACATTTAGCAATCGATATGGAAATGCTTCAAATCATTAGTTTAACATATTTAAGTTAATTAGTCTTCTTTAACGTAATGAAGGTGACATAAAGACGTGGCGCATAACGACAGTACATTTGGAAGAATTCCGCAGTCCTTTATTTAGGTATAAAGTCGATTTTCTTTTATATATGCATTAAGCAATCGATATCGAAATGCTTCAAATACCTGGTTTAACTATTTAAGTTAATAAACCTTCTTTAACAAACTGAAGTTAACTTAAAGCCATAACGGTATAATGGCAGTGCATTTGAAGAATTCCGTTATCTTATATTTAGGTATAAAGTCGATTTTGTTGTATATACACATTAGCAATCAATATCGAGATGGTTCAAATCATTAGTTCAACATATTTAAGTGATAAACCTTCTTTAACGATCTGAAGGTGAAATAAAACCATGGCGGCATAACGGCAGTGCATTTAGAAGAATTCCGTAATCTTATATTTAGGTATAAAGTCGATTTTTCTTGTATACACACATTTAGCAATCGATAACGAAAGGCTTCATATCATTAGTTTAACATATTTAAGTTAATTAACCTTCTTTAACGTATTGAAGTTGATATAAAGCCATGGCGGCATAACGGCAGTGCATGTAGAAGAATTCCGTAGTCTTGTATTTAGGTATAAAGTCGATTTTGTTGTACATACACATTTAGCAATCGATATCGAAATGCTTCAAATCATTAGTTTAACATATTTAAGTTAATTAACCTTCTTTAACGAAGGGAAGTTGGCATAAAGCCATGGCGGCATAGCGGCAGTGCATTTAGAAGAATTCCGTAATCTTATATTTAGGTATAAAGTCGATTTTCTTGTATATACACATTTAGCAATCGATATGGAAATGCTTCAAATCATTAGTTTAACATATTTAAGTTAATTAGTCTTCTTTAAACGTAATGAAGGTGACATAAAGACATGGCGGCATAACGACAGTACATTTGGAAAGAATTCCGCAGTCTTTTATTTAGGTATAAAGTCGATTTTCTTTTATATATGCATTAAGCAATCGATATCGAAATGCTTCAAATACCTGGTTTTAACATATTTAAGTTAATAAACCTTCTTTAACAAACTGAAGTTAACATAAAGCCTAAACGGTATAATGGCAGTGCATTTGGAAGAATTCCGTAATCTTATATTTAGGTATAGTGTCGATTTTGTTGTATATACACATTAGCAATCAATATCGAGATGGTTCAACTCATTAGTTCAACATATTTAAGTGAATAAACCTTCTTTAACGATCTGAAGGTGATATAAAACCATGGCGGCATAACGGCAGTGCATTTAGAAGAATTCCGTAATCTTATATTTAGGTATAAAGTCGATTTTCTTGTATACACACATTTAGCAATCGATAACGAAATGCTTCAAATCATAAGTTTAACATATTTAAGTTAATTAACCTACTTTAACGTATTGAAGTTGATATAAAGGCCATGGCGGCATAACGGCAGTGCATGTAGAAGAATTCCGTAGTCTTATATTTAGGTATAAAGTCGATTTTGTTGTATATACTCATAAGCAATCGATATCGAGATGGTTCAACTCATTAGTTTAACATACTTAAGTTAATTAACCTTATTTTTCTCACTGAAGTGTACATAAAGCCATAACGGTATAACGGCAGTGCATTTGGAAGAATTCCGTAATCTTATATTTAGGTATAAAGTCGAGTTTCTTGTAGTTACACATTAAGCAATTGATATCGAAATGCATCAGATAACTGGTTTAGCATATTTATGTTAATTAACCTTCTTTATCATACTAAAGTTTACATAAAGCCATAACGGTATAACGCAGTACATTTATATGAATTCCGTTATCTTACATTTAGGTATAAAGTCGATTTTGTTGTACATACACATTAAGCTATCGATATCGAAATGCTTTTAAATCATAAGTTTAACATATTAAGTTAATAAAGATTTTTTAGCATACTGAAGTCTACATAAAGCCTTAACGGTATAACGGCAGTGCATTTAGAAGAATTCCGTAATATTATAATTTTATATTTAGGTATAAAGTCGATTATCTTGTATATACACGTTTCGCAATCGATATCGAATGCTTCAGATAACTGGTTTAACATAATTAAGTTAATAAACCTCCTTTAGCGAACTGAAGTTGACATAAAGCCATAATTCCATAGTCTTATATTTAGGCATAAAGTCGATTTTCTTGTATATACACATTTAGCAATCGATATCGAAATGCTTCAAATCATTAGTTTAACATATTTAAGTTAATTAACCTTCTTTAAACGAACGGAAGTTGGCATAAAGCTATTACGGCATAACGGCAGTGCATTTAGAAGAATTCCGTAATCTTATATTTAGGTATAAAGTCGATTTTCTTGTATATACACATTAGCAATCGATAACGAAATGCTTCAAATCATTCGTTTAACATATTTAAGATCGTTAACCTTCTTTCTCTGATTGAAGTTTACATAAAGCCATAACGGTATAACGCCAGTGCATTTGGAAGAATTTCGTACACTTATATTTAGGTATAATGTCGATTTTGTTGTATATACACATTTAGCAATCGATATCGAGATGCTTCAAATCATTAGTTTAACATATTTAAGTTAATTAACCTTCTTTTTCTTACTGAAGTGTACGTAAAGCCATAACGGTATACGGCAGTGCATTTGGAAGAATTCCGTAATCTTATATTTAGGTATAAAGTCGATTTTCTTCTATACTCCTTTAGCTATCGATATCGAAATGCTTCAAATCATTCGGTTTAACATATTTAAGAATCGTTAACCTTCTTCTTAACGTATTGAAGTCGATATAAAGCCATGGCGGCATAACGACAGTACATTTGGAAGAATTCCGTAATCTTATATTTATGTATAAGGTCGATTTTCTTGTATATACACATTCAGCAATCGATATCGAAATGCTTCAAAGTTTAAGTTAATCAACCTTCTTTAACGAACGGAAGTTGGCTTATAGCCATGGCGGCATAACGGCAGTGCATTTAGAAGAATTCTGTAATCTTATATTTAGGCATAAAGTCGATTTTCTTGTATATACAGTTTTAGCTATCGATATCGAAATGCTTCAAATCATTAGTTTAACATATTAAGTTAATAAACATTTTTAAGCATACTGAAGTCTACATAAAGCCTTAACGGTATAACGGCAGTGCATTTAGAAGAATTCCGTAATGTATATACACATTCAGCAATCGATATCGAAATGCTTCAAAGTTTAAGTTAATAAACCTTCTTTAACGAACGGAAGTTGGCTTATAGCCATGACGGCATAACGGCAGTGCATTTAGAAGAATTCTGTAATCTTATATTTAGGCATAAAGTCGATTTTCTTGTATATACAGTTTTAGCTATCGATATCGAAATGCTTCAAATCATTAGTTTAACATATTAAGTTAATAAACATTTTTAAGCATACTGAAGTCTACATAAAGCCTTAACGGTATAACGGCAGTGCATTTAGAAGAATTCTGTAATGTTATAATTTTATATTTAGGTATAAAGTCGATTTTATGTATATACAAATTTCGCAATCGATATCGAAATGCTTCAGATAACTGGTTTAACATATTTAAGTTAATAAACCTCCTTTAGAGAACTGAAGTTGACAAAAAGCCATAATTCCATAGTCTTATATTTAGGCATAAAGTCGATTTTGTTGTATATACACATTAAGCAATCGATATTGAGATGGTTCAAATCATTTGTTTAAATTATCGAACCAATGCTTTATGTTCGACCCACCTCATTCAAATAGTTTAGCCTCAGAGCGTTAGCAAAGTTGAAACTAAAATGTGACTATTGCCAAGCGCCTGGTAGGAGTAGAAGAAAGATTGAAGACTTTCCTGAGAGCTCTTTAAATTATCTAACCAATGCTTTATCTTTGACCCACCTCGTTCAAATCGTTTACCGGCTAGAGCGTTATCAAAAGTGAAACAAAAATGTGACTATTGCCAAGCGCCTGGTAGGAGTAGAAGAAAGATTGAAGACTTTCCCTGAGAGCTCTTTAAATTATCTAACCAATGCTTTATGTTTGACACACCTCGTTCAATTCGTTTACCGGCTAGAGCGTTAGCAAAATTGAAACAAAAATGTGACTATTGCCCCTGGTAGATGTAGAACAAAGATTGAAGACTTTCCTGAGAGCTCCTTTAATTATCTAACCAATGCTTTATGTTCGACCCACCTCGTTTGAATAGTTTAGCCACGATAGCGTTAGCAAAGTTGAAACAAAAATGTGACTATTGCCAAGCCCCTGATAGGAATAGAAGAAAGACTGAAGATTTTCCTGAAAGCTCTTTAAATTATCTAACCAATGCTTTATGTTTGACCCACCTCGTTCCAATAGTTTAGCCGCTAGAGCGTTAGCAAAGTTGGAACTTTCCTGAGATGTTTGACCCACCTCGTTCCAATAGTTTAGCCGCTAGAGCGTTAGCAAAGTTTTTGTTTTCAACTTTGCTAACGCTCTAGCGGCTAAACTATTTGAACGAGGTGAGTCACACATAAAGCGTTGGTTAGATAATTTAAAGAGCTGTCAGGAAAGCCTTCAATCTTTGTTCTACTACTATCAGGGGCTTGGTAATATTGGAACGAGTTGTGTCAAACATAAAGCATTGGTTAGATAATTTAAATAGCTCTCAGGAAAGTCTTAAATCTTTCTTCTACTCCTATCAGGGGCTTGGTAATAGTCACATTTTTGTTTCAACTTTGCTAACGCTCTAGCGGCTAAACCTATTGGAGGGCTCTCAGGAAAGTCTTCAATCTTTCTTCTACTCTTATCAGGGGCTTGGCAATAGTCACATTTTTGTTTCAACTTTGCTAACGTTCTAGCGGCTAAACAATTAGAACGAGTTGGGTCAAACATAAAGCGTTATTTAGATAATTTTAAGAGCTCTCAGGAAAGTCTTCAATCTTTCTTCTACTCCTATCAGGGGCTTGGTAATAGTCACATTTCTGTTTCACTTTTGATAACGCTCTGAGGCTAAACTATTTGAATGAGGTGGGTCGAACATAAAGCATTGGTTAGATAATTTAAAGAGCTCTCAAGAAAGTCTTCAATCTTTCTTCTACTCTTATCAGGGGCTTGGCAATAGTCACATTTTTGTTTCAACGTTGCTAACGCTCTAGCGGCTAAACAATTAGAACGAGTTGGGTCAAACATAAAGCGTTGGTTAGATAATTTAAAGAGCTCTCAGGAAAGTCTTCAATCTTTATTCTACTTCTATCAGGGGCTTGGAAATAGTCACATTTTGGTTTCAACTTTGCTAACGCTCTAGCGGCTAAACTATTGGAACGAGTTGGGTCAAACATAAAGCGTTGGTTAGATAATTTAAAGAGCTCTCAGGAAAGTCTTCAATCTTTATTCTACTTCTATCAAGGGCTTGGAAATAGTCACATTTTTGTTTCAACGTTGCTAACGCTCTAGCGGCTAAACAATTAGAACGAGTTGGGTCAAACATAAAGCGTTGGTTAGATAATTTAAAGAGCTCTCAGGAAAGTCTTCAATCTTTATTCTACTCCTATCAGGGCTTGGAAATAGTCACATTTTTGTTTCACTTTTAACGCTCTAGCGGCAAACTATTGGAAACGAGTTGAGTCAAACATAAAGCGTTGGTTAGATAATTTAAAGAGCTCTCAGGAAAAGTCTTCAATCTTTATTCTACTCTTATCAGGGGCTTGGAAATAGTCACATTTTTGTTTCAACTTTGCTAACGCTCTAGCGGCTAAACTATTGGAACGAGTTGGGTCAAACATAAAGCGTTGGTTAGATAATTTAAAGAGCTCTCAGGAAAGTCTTCAATCTTTATTCTACTCCTATCAGGGGCTTGGAAATAGTCACATTTTTGTTTCAACTTTTGCTAAGCTCTAGCGGCCAAACTATTGAAACGAGGGTTAGTCAAACATAAAGCATTGGTTAGATAATTTAAAGAGCTCTCAGGAAAGTCTTAAATCTTTATTCTACTCCTTTTCAGGGGCTTGGTAAAAGTCACATTTTTGTTTCAACTTTGCTAACGCTCTAGCGGCTAAACTATTGGAACGAGGTTTGGGGCAAACATAAAGCATTGGTTAGATAATTTAAAGAGCTCTCAAGGGAAAATCTTCAATATTTCTTCTACTCCTTTTCAGGGGCTTGGCAATAGTCACATTTTTGTTTCAACTTTGCTAACGCTCTAGCGGCTAAACTATTGGAACGAGTTGGTTCAAACATAAAGCGTTGGTTAGATAATTTAAAGAGCTCTCAGGAAAGTCTTCAATCTTTCTTCTACTCCTATCAGGGGCTTGGCAATAGTCACATTTTTGTTTCAACGTTGCTAACGCTCTAGCGGCTAAACAATTAGAACGAGTTGGGTCAAACATAAAGCGTTGGTTAGATAATTTAAAGAGCTCTCAGGAAAGTCTTCAATCTTTATTCTACTCCTATCAGGGGCTTGGAAATAGTCACATTTTGCTAACGCTCTAGCGGCTAAACTATTGGAACGAGTTGGTTCAAACATAAAGCGTTGGTTAGATAATTTAAAGAGCTCTCAGGAAAGTCTTCAATTTTTATTCTACTCTTATCAGGGGCTTGGAAATAGTCACATTTTTGTTTCAACTTTGCTAACGCTCTAGCGGCTAAACTATTGGAACGAGTTGGTTCAAACATAAAGCGTTGGTTAGATAATTTAAAGAGCTCTCAGGAAAGTCTTCAATCTTTATTCTACTCCTATCAGGGGCTTGGAAATAGTCACATTTTTTTTCAACTTTGCTAACGCTCTAGCGGCCAAACTATTGGAACGAGTTGAGTCAAACATAAAGCGTTGGTTAGATAATTTAAAGAGCTCTCAGGAAAGTCTTCAATCTTTATTCTACTCTTATCAGGGGCTTGGATATAGTCACATTTTTGTTTCAACTTTGCTAACGCTCTAGCGGCTAAACTATTGGAACGAGTTGGGTCAAACATAAAGCATTGGTTAGATAATTTAAAGAGCTCTCAAGAAAGTCTTCAATCTTTCTTCTACTCTTATCAGGGGCTTGGCAATAGTCACATTTTTGTTTCAACTTTGCTAACGCTCTAGCGGCTAAACAATTAGAACGAGTTGGGACAAACATAAAGCGTTGGTTAGATAATTTAAAAAGCTCTCAGGAAAGTCTTCAATCTTTATTTTACTCCTATCAGGGGCTTGGAAATAGTCACATTTTTGTTTCACTTTTATTAATGCTCTAGCGGGTAAACTATTTAAACGAGGTTAGTCAAACATAAAGCATTGGTTAGATAATTTAAAGAGCTCTCAGGAAAGTCTTCAATCTTTATTCTACTCCTATCAGGGGCTTGGAAATAGTCACATTTTTGTTTTTAACTTTGCTAACGCTCTAGCGGCTAAACTATTGGGAAAGAGTTGGGTTTAAACATAAAGCGTTGGTTAGATAATTTAAAGAGCTCTCAGGAAAAATCTTCAATCTTTATTCTACTCCTATCAGGGGCTTGGAAATAGTAAAATTTTTGTTTCAACTTTGCTAACGCTCTAGCGGCCAAACTATTGGAACGAGTTGGGTCAGACAAAAAAGCGTTGGTTAGATAATTTAAAGAGCTCTCAAGAAAGTCTTCAATCTTTATTCTACTCCTATCAGGGGCTTGGAAATAGTCACATTTTTTTTTTTTACTTTTTTTTAATGCTCTAGCGGGTAAACTATTTTTAAAAGAGGTTAGTCAAACATAAGGCATTGGTTAGATAATTTAAGGAGCTCTCAGGAAAGTCTTCAATCTTTATTCTACTCCTATCAGGGGCCCTTTGGGAAAAAGTCCCCAATTTTTTTGGGTTTTCACTTTTTTATTAATTTGGGTCTAAAAAAACCCCCGGGGGTAAACTTTTTTTTTTAAAACGAGGGTTTTAAAGGGGCAAACATAAAGCATTGGTTAGATAATTTAAAGGGCTCTCAGGAAAGTCTTCAATTTTTTTTCTACTCCTATCAGGGGCTTGGAAAAAGTTTACATTTTTGTTTCAACTTTGCTAACGCTCTAGCGGCTAAACTATTGGAACGAGTTGGGTCAAACATAAAGGTTTGGGTTTTAAAAATTTAAAGAGCTCTCAGGGAAAATTTCAATCTTTCTTTTTACTCCTACCCGGGGCTTGGAATAGTCCCCATTTTTGTTTCAACCCCCTTTGGGCCTTTTAAAAGGGGCCTCTTTTTAAAACCCGGGCTTAAAACCCTTTTTTGGAAAACGAAAATTGGGGTTTTCAAAACATAAAGCATTGGTTAGATAATTTAAAGGGCTCTCAGGAAAGTCTTAAAAATTTTTTTTCTACTCCTATCAGGGGGTTGGTAATAGTCACATTTTTTTTTTCAACTTTGCTAACGCTTTAGCGGCTAAACTATTGGAACGAGTTGGGTCAAACATAAAGCTTGGGTTTGATAATTTTTAAAAAGGGGTCTCAGAAAAATTTCAATCTTTTTTTTCTACTCCTTTTCCCGGGGCTTGGCAATAGTCACATTTTTGTTTTTAAATTTGCTAACGCTCTGGGCTAAACAAATTTAAAAAAGAGTTGGGTCAAACATTTAAAACGTTTTGGGTTTGATAATTTTAAAAAGCTCTCAGGAAAGTCTTCAATCTTTTTCTACTCCTATCAGGGGCTTGGAAAAAGTCACATTTTTTTTCACTTTTATTTAAGCTCTAGCGGGTAAACTATTTAAACGAGGGTTGGGGCAAACCTAAAGCATTGGTTAGATAATTTAAAGGGCTCTCAGGAAAAATCTTAAAACTTTCTTCTACTTTTTATCAGGGGGTTTTGGAATAGTCCCCATTTTTGTTTCAAATTTGCTAACGCTTTAGCGGCTAAACTATTGGAACGAGTTGGGTCAAAAAATAAAGCATTGGTTAGATAATTTAAAGGGCTCTCAGAAAAGTCTTCAATCTTTTTTTCTACTCCTATCAGGGGCTTGGTAATAGTCACATTTTTTTTCAAATTTTTTAAAAGCTCTAGCGGCTAAACTATTGGAACGAGTTGGGTCAAACATAAAGCTTGGTTAGATAATTTAAAGGGCTCTCAGGAAAAATCTTTTAATCTTTTTTCTACTCCTATCAGGGGCTTGGAAATTTGTCACATTTTTGTTTCAACTTTGCTAACCTCTAGCGGCCAAACTATTGGAAAGAGTTGGGTCAAACATAAAGCATTGGTTAGATAATTTAAAGGGCTCTCAGAAAAGTCTTTTAATCTTTCTTCTACTCCTTTTCAGGGGCTTGGAAAAAGTCACATTTTTGTTTTTAAATTTGCTAACGCTCTAGCGGCTAAACTATTGGGAAAGAGTTGGGTCAAACATAAAGCGTTGGTTAGATAATTTTAAAAAGCTCTCAGGAAAGTCTTCAATCTTTCTTCTACTTTCCCATCAGGGGCTTGGTAATAGTCACATTTCTTTTTCACTTTTGATAACGCTCTAGCGGCTAAACTATTGGAACGAGTTGGGTCAAACATAAAGCGTTGGTTAGAAAAATTTAAAGAGCTCTCAGGAAAGTCTTCAATCTTTATTCTACTCCTATCAGGGGCTTGGAAATAGTCACATTTTTGTTTCAACTTTGCTAACGCTCTAGCGGCCAAACTATTGGAACGAGTTGGGTCAAACATAAAGCGTTGGTTAGATAATTTAAAGAGCTCAGGAAAGTCGTAAATCTTTCTTCTACTCCTATCAGGGGCTTGGTAATAGTCACATTTCTGTTTCACTTTTTTATAACGCTCTAGCGGCTAAACTATTGGAACGAGTTGGGTCAAACCTAAAGCATTGGTTAGATAATTTTTAAAAGGGGTCTCAGAAAAGTCTTCAATCTTTCTTTTTACTCTTATCAGGGGCTTGGCAATAGTTACATTTTTGTTTCAAATTTGCTAACGCTCTAGCGGCTAAACTATTGGAACGAGTTGGGTCAAAAAATAAAGCATTGGTTAGATAATTTAAAGGGCTCTCAGAAAAGTCTTCAATCTTTCTTCTACTTTCCCATCAGGGGCTTGGTAATAGTCACATTTTTGTTTCAACTTTGCTAACGCTCTAGCGGCTAAACTATTGGAACGAGTTGGGTCAAACATAAAAACATTGGTTAGATAATTTAAAGGGCTCTCAGAAAAGTCTTCAATCTTTTTTTTCTACTCCTATCAGGGGCTTGGTAATAGTCACATTTTTGTTTCAACTTTGCTAGCTCTCTAGCGGCTAAACTATTGGAAAGGGGTTGGGTCAAACATAAAGCATTGGTTAGATAATTTAAAGGGCTCTCAGGGAAAAATCTTCAATCTTTCTTTTTACTCTTATCAGGGGCTTGGCAATAGTCACATTTTTGTTTTTAAAAATTTTCTAACGCTCTAGCGGCTAAACAATTAGAAAAGAGTTGGGTCAAACATAAAGCGTTGGTTAGATAATTTTAAGAGCTCTCAGGAAAGTCTTCAATCTTTTTTTCTACTCCTATCAGGGGCTTGGTAATAGTCACATTTTTTGTTTCACTTTTGAAAAACGCTCTAGCGGCTAAACTATTGGAACGAGTTGGGTCAAACATAAAGCGTTGGTTAGATAATTTAAAGAGCTCTCAGGAAAGTCTTCAATCTTTCTTTTACTCCTATCAGGGGCTTGGTAATAGTCACATTTTTTTTTTCAACTTTTTCTAACGCTCTAGCGGCTAAACTATTGGAAAAGAGTTGGGTCAAACATAAAGCATTGGTTAGATAATTTAAAGGGCTCTCAGAAAAGTCTTCAATCTTTTTTTCTACTCTTATCAGGGGCTTGGGAAAAAGTCACATTTTTGTTTCAAATTTGCTAACGATCTAGCGGCTAAACTATTGGAACGAGTTGGGTCAA
>JAPZAG010001047.1:0-42604 GCA_027475135.1 Bactrocera correcta
ATTAGTTTAACATATTTAAGTTAATTAATCTTCTTTAACGTATTGAAGTTGATATAAAGCCATGGCGGCATAACGGGACTGCATTTAGAAGAATTCCGTAATCTAATATTTAGGTATAAAGTCGATTTTGTTGTATATACACATTTAGCAATCGATATCGAGATGCTTCAACTCATTAGCTTAACATATTTAAGTTAATAAACCTTCTTTAACGATCTGAAGTTGGCATAACGGCGGTGGATGTAGAAGAATTCCGTAATCTTATATTTAGGTATAAAGTCGATTTTCTTGTATATACACATTTAGCAATCGATATCGAAATGCTTCAAATCATAAGTTTAACATATTTGAGTTAATTAACCTTCTTTAACGTATTGAAGTTGATATAGAGCCATTGCGGCATAACGGCAGTGCATGTAGAAGAATTCCGTAATCTTATATTTAGGTATAAAGTCGATTTTCTTGTATATACACATTTAGCAAGCGATATTGAAATGCTTCAACTCATTATCTTAACATATTTGAGTTAATAAACCTTCTTAACCGATCTGAAGTTGGCATATAGCCACGGCGGCATTACGGCAGTGCATGTAGAAGAATTCCGTAATCTTTTATGTAGGTATAAAGCCGATTTTCTTTTATATACACATTTAGATATCGGTATCGAAATGCTTCAAATCATTGGTTTGACATATTAAGTTAATAAACATTTTTTAGCTTACTGAAGTCTACATAAAGCCTTAACGGTATAACGGCAGTGCATGTAGAAGAATTCCGTTATCTTATATTTAGGTATAAAGTCGATTTTCTTTTATATACACATTTGGCAATCGATAACGAAATGCTTAAAATCATTAGTTTAACATATTTAAGTTAATTAACTTTCTTTAACGTATTGAAGTTGATATAAAGCCATGGCGGCATAACGGCAGTGCATTTAGAGGAATTCCGTAATCTTATATTTAGGTATAAAGTCGATTTTCTTTTATATACACATTTGGCAAACGATAACGAAATGCTTAAAATCATTAGTTTAACATATTTAAGTTAATTAACTTTCTTTAACGTATTGAAGTTGATATAAAGCCATGGCGGCATAACGGCAGTGCATTTAGAAGAATTCCGTAATCTTATATTTAGGTATAAAGTCGATTTTGTTGTATATACACATTTAGCAAGCGATATCGAAATGCTTCAACTCATTAGTTTAACATAGTTAAGTTAATAAACCTTCTTTAACGAACTGAAGTTGGCATAGAGCCATGGCGGCATTACGGCAGTGCATGTAGAAGAATTCCGTAATCTTTTATTTAGGTATCAAGTCGATTTTCTTGTATATACACATTTAGCAAGCGATATCGAAATGCTTCAAATCCTTAGTTTAACATATTTAAGTTAATTAACCTTCTTTAGCGTATTGAAGTTGATATAAAGCCATGGCGGCATTACGGCAGTGCATGTAGAAGAATTCCGTTATCTTATATTTAGGTATAAAGTCGATTTTCTTGTATATACACAATTAGCAAGCGATATCGAAATGCTTCAACTCATTATCTTAACATATTTAAGTTAATAAACCTTCTTTAACGATCTGAAGTATGCATATAGCCACGGCGGCATTGCGGCAGTGCATGTAGAAGAATTCCGTAATCTTTTATTTAGGTATAAAGTCGATTTTCTTTTATATACACATTTAGCTATCGATATCGAAATGCTTCAAATCATTAGTTTAACATATTAAGTTAATAAACATTTTTTAGCTTACTGAAGTCTACATAAAGCCCTAACGGTATACTGGCAGTGCATGTAGAAGAATTCCGTTATCTTTTATTTAGGTATAAAGTCGATTTACTTCTATATACACATTTAGCAAGCGATATCGAAATGCTTCAAATCATTAGTTTACCAAATTTAAGTTAATTAACCTTCTTTAACGTATTGAAGCTGATATAAAGCCATGGCGGCATAACGGCAGTGCATTTAGAAGAATTCCGTAATCTTATATTTAGGTATAAAGTCGATTTTCTTGTATATACACATTTAGCAAGCGATATCGAAATGCTTCAAATCATTAGTTTAACATATTTAAGTTAATTAACTTTCTTTAACGTATTGAAAATGATATAAAGCCATGGCGGCATAACGGCAGTGCATTTAGAAGAATTCCGTAATCTTATATTTAGGTATAAAGTCGATTTTGTTGTATATACACATTGAGCAAACGATATCGAAATGCTTCAACTCATTAGTTTAACATATTTAAGTTAATAAACCTTCTTTAACGAACTGAAGTTTGCATAAAGCCATGGCGGCATAACGGCAGTGCATTTAGAAGAATTCCGTAATGTTATAATTTTATATTTAGGTATAAAGTCGATTTTCTTGTATATACACAGTTAGCAAGCGATATCGAAATGCTTCAAATCATTAGTTTAACATATTTAAGTTAATTAACCTTCTTTAACGTATTAAAGTTGATATAAAGCCATGGCGGCATAACGGCAGTGCATTTAGAAGAATTCCGTAATCTTATATTTAGGTATAAAGTCGATTTTGATGTATATACACATTTAGCAAGCGATATCGAAATGCTTCAACTCATTAGTTTAACATATTTAAGTTAATAAACCTTCTTTAACGTATTGAAGTAGATATAAGGCCATGGCGGCATAACGGCAGTGCAATTAGAAGAATTCCGTAATCTTATACTTCGGTATGAAGTCGATTTTCTTGTACATAAACATTTAGCAAGCGATATCAAAATGCTTCAAATCATTAGTTTAACATATTTAAGTTAATTAATCTTCTTTAACGTATTGAAGTTGATATAAAGCCATGGCGGCATAACGGCACTGCATTTAGAAGAATTCCGTAATCTAATATTTAGGTATAAAGTCGATTTTGTTATATATACACATTTAGCAATCGATATCGAGATGCTTCAACTCATTAGCTTAACATATTTAAGATAATAAACCTTCTTTAACGATCTGAAGTTGGCATAACGGCGGTGGATGTAGAAGAATTCCGTAATCTTATATTTAGGTATAAAGTCGATTTTCTTGTATATACACATTGAGCTATCGATATCGAAATGCTTCAAATCATTTGTTTAACATTATAAGTTAATAAACATTTTTTAGCTTACTGAAGTCTACATAACGCCTTAACGGTATAATGGCAGTGCATTTAGAAGAATTCCGTAATCTTATATTTAGGTATAAAGTCGATTTAATTGTATATACACATTTAGCAATCGATATCGAAATGCTTCAAATCATAAGTTTAACATATTTGAGTTAATTAACCTTCTTTAACGAATTGAAGTTGATATAGAGCCATTGCGGCATAACGGCAGTGCATGTAGAAGAATTCCGTAATCTTATATTTAGGTATAAAGTCGATTTTCTTGTATATACACATTTAGCAAGCGATATTGAAATGCTTCAACTCATTATCTTAACATATTTGAGTTAATAAACCTTCTTAACCGATCTGAAGTTGGCATATAGCCACGGCGGCATTACGGCAGTGCATGTAGAAGAATTCCGTAATCTTTTATGTAGGTATAAAGCCGATTTTCTTTTATATACACATTTAGATATCGGTATCGAAATGCTTCAAATCATTAGTTTGACATATTAAGTTAATAAACATTTTTTAGCTTACTGAAGTCTACATAAAGCCTTAACGGTATAACGGCAGTGCATGTAGAAGAATTCCGTTATCTTATATTTAGGTATAAAGTCGATTTTCTTGTATATACACATTTAGCAAGCGATATCGAATTGCTTCAAATCATTAGTTTAATATATTTAAGTTAATTAACCTTCTTTAACGTATTGAAGTTTATATAAAGCCATGGCGGCATAACGGCAGTGCATTTAGAAGAATTCCGTAATCTTGTATTTAGGTATAAAGTCGATTGTCGAGTATATACACATTTACCAAGCAATATCGAAATGCTTCAAATCATTAGTTTAACATATTTAAGTTAATTAACCTTCTTTAACGTATTGAAAATGATATAAAGCCATGGCGGCATAACGGCAGTACATTTAGAAGAATTCCGTAATCTTATATTTAGGTATAAAGTCGATTTTGTTGTATATACACATTGAGCAAACGATATCGAAATGCTTCAACTCATTAGTTTAACATATTTAAGTTAATAAACCTTCTTTAACGAACTGAAGTTTGCATAAAGCCATGGCGGCATAACGGCAGTGCATTTAGAAGAATTCCGTAATGTTATAATTTTATATTTAGGTATAAAGTCGATTTTCTTGTATATACACAGTTAGCAAGCGATATCGAAATGCTTCAAATCATTAGTTTAACATATTTAAGTTAATTAACCTTCTTTAACGTATTGAAGTTGATATAAAGCCATGGCGGCATAACGGCAGTGCATGTAGAAGAATTCCGTTATCTTATATTTAGGTATAAAGTCGATTTTCTTTTATATACACATTTGGCAATCGATAACGAAATGCTTAAAATCATTAGTTTAACATATTTAAGTTAATTAACTTTCTTTAACGTATTGAAGTTGATATAAAGCCATGGCGGCATAACGGCAGTGCATTTAGAGGAATTCCGTAATCTTATATTTAGGTATAAAGTCGATTTTCTTTTATATACACATTTGGCAAACGATAACGAAATGCTTAAAATCATTAGTTTAACATATTTAAGTTAATTAACTTTCTTTAACGTATTGAAGTTGATATAAAGCCATGGCGGCATAACGGCAGTGCATTTAGAAGAATTCCGTAATCTTATATTTAGGTATAAAGTCGATTTTGTTGTATATACACATTTAGCAAGCGATATCGAAATGCTTCAACTCATTAGTTTAACATAGTTAAGTTAATAAACCTTCTTTATCGAACTGAAGTTGGCATAGAGCCATGGCGGCATTACGGCAGTGCATGTAGAAGAATTCCGTAATCTTTTATTTAGGTATCAAGTCGATTTTCTTGTATATACACATTTAGCAAGCGATATCGAAATGCTTCAAATCCTTAGTTTAACATATTTAAGTTAATTAACCTTCTTTAACGTATTGAAGTTGATATAAAGCCATGGCGGCATTACGGCAGTGCATGTAGAAGAATTCCGTTATCTTATATTTAGGTATAAAGTCGATTTTCTTGTATATACACAATTAGCAAGCGATATCGAAATGCTTCAACTCACTATCTTAACATATTTAAGTTATTAAACCTTCTTTAACGATCTGAAGTATGCATATAGCCACGGCGGCATTGCGGCAGTGCATGTAGAAGAATTCCGTAATCTTTTATTTAGGTATAAAGTCGATCTTCTTTTATATACACATTTAGCTATCGATATCGAAATGCTTCAAATCATTAGTTTAACATATTAAGTTAATAAACATTTTTTAGCTTACTGAAGTCTACATAAAGCCCTAACGGTATACTGGCAGTGCATGTAGAAGAATTCCGTTATCTTTTATTTAGGTATAAAGTCGATTTACTTCTATATACACATTTAGCAAGCGATATCGAAATGCTTCAAATCATTAGTTTACCAAATTTATGTTAATTAACCTTCTTTAACGTATTGAAGTTGATATAAAGCCATGGCGGCATAACGGCAGTGCATTTAGAAGAATTCCGTAATCTTATATTTAGGTATAAAGTCGATTTTCTTGTATATACACATTTAGCAAGCGATATCGAAATGCTTCAAATCATTAGTTTAACATATTTAAGTTAATTAACCTTCTTTAACGTATTGAAAATGATATAAAGCCATGGCGGCATAACGGCAGTGCATTTAGAAGAATTCCGTAATCTTATATTTAGGTATAAAGTCGATTTTGTTGTATATACACATTGAGCAAACGATATCGAAATGCTTCAACTCATTAGTTTAACATATTTAAGTTAATAAACTTTCTTTAACGAACTGAAGTTTGCATAAAGCCATGGCGGCATAACGGCAGTGCATTTAGAAGAATTCCATAATGTTATAATTTTATATTTAGGTATAAAGTCGATTTTCTTGTATATACACAGTTAGCAAGCGATATCGAAATGCTTCAAATCATTAGTTTAACATATTTAAGTTAATTAACCTTCTTTAACGTATTGAAGTTGATATAAAGCCATGGCGGCATAACGGCAGTGCATTTAGAAGAATTCCGTAATCTTATATTTAGGTATAAAGTCGATTTTGATGTATATACACATTTAGCAAGCGATATCGAAATGCTTCAACTCATTAGTTTAACATATTTAAGTTAATAAACCTTCTTTAACGTATTGAAGTAGATATAAGGCCATGGCGGCATAACGGCAGTGCAATTAGAAGAATTCCGTAATCTTATACTTCGGTATGAAGTCGATTTTCTTGTATATAAACATTTAGCAAGCGATATCAAAATGCTTCAAATCATTAGTTTAACATATTTAAGTTAATTAATCTTCTTTAACGTATTGAAGTTGATATAAAGCCATGGCGGCATAACGGCACTGCATTTAGAAGAATTCCGTAATCTAATATTTAGGTATAAAGTCGATTTTGTTGTATATACACATTTAGCAATCGATATCGAGATGCTTCAACTCATTAGCTTAACATATTTAAGTTAATAAACCTTCTTTAACGATCTGAAGTTGGCATAACGGCGGTGGATGTAGAAGAATTCCGTAATCTTATATTTAGGTATAAAGTCGATTTTCTTGTATATACACATTGAGCTATCGATATCGAAATGCTTCAAATCATTTGTTTAACATTATAAGTTAATAAACATTTTTTAGCTTACTGAAGTCTACATAACGCCTTAACGGTATAATGGCAGTGCATTTAGAAGAATTCCGTAATCTTATATTTAGGTATAAAGTCGATTTAATTGTATATACACATTTAGTAATCGATATCGAAATGCTTCAAATCATAAGTTTAACATATTTGAGTTAATTAACCTTCTTTAACGAATTGAAGTTGATATAGAGCCATTGCGGCATAACGGCAGTGCATGTAGAAGAATTCCGTAATCTTATATTTAGGTATAAAGTCGATTTTCTTGTATATACACATTTAGCAAGCGATATTGAAATGCTTCAACTCATTATCTTAACATATTTGAGTTAATAAACCTTCTTAACCGATCTGAAGTTGGCATATAGCCACGGCGGCATTACGGCAGTGCATGTAGAAGAATTCCGTAATCTTTTATGTAGGTATAAAGCCGATTTTCTTTTATATACACATTTAGATATCGGTATCGAAATGCTTCAAATCATTAGTTTGACATATTAAGTTAATAAACATTTTTTAGCTTACTGAAGTCTACATAAAGCCTTAACGGTATAACGGCAGTGCATGTAGAAGAATTCCGTTATCTTATATTTAGGTATAAAGTCGATTTTCTTGTATATACACATTAAGCAAGCGATATCGAATTGCTTCAAATCATTAGTTTAATATATTTAAGTTAATTAACCTTCTTTAACGTATTGAAGTTTATATAAAGCCATGGCGGCATAACGGCAGTGCATTTAGAAGAATTCCGTAAACTTGTATTTAGGTATAAAGTCGATTGTCGAGTATATACACATTTACCAAGCAATATCGAAATGCTTCAAATCATTAGTTTAACATATTTAAGTTAATTAACCTTCTTTAACGTATTGAAAATGATATAAAGCCATGGCGGCATAACGGCAGTGCATTTAGAAGAATTCCGTAATCTTATATTTAGGTATAAAGTCGATTTTGTTGTATATACACATTGAGCAAACGATATCGAAATGCTTCAACTCATTAGTTTAACATATTTAAGTTAATAAACCTTCTTTAACGAACTGAAGTTTGCATAAAGCCATGGCGGCATAACGGCAGTGCATTTAGAAGAATTCCGTAATGTTATAATTTTATATCTCTACATCTTATAAAATAAAGCCTTAAAATGTGTATGTTACCTCATAGCTCAGCTAAATCTTAACCGATTTTATTCCGGTTTTTTGCAAAACATACCTTGAGCCCTCCTCTCCAACGTAGGATACCTTAAAAAATATTTTGCATTATAAAGGCGCGACAATAAGCAAAAAAACCTCAAAAATATACTAATTTTATCTTCACACTCCAATATCTTTAAAACTACTGCATCAATTTAGAAAAGAAAAAAACGATGAAATGAGTTGAACATTTCTTAAGCAAATTGCATCAGTTATTGTATTGTTCATATTAATATTAATACGAAAAAAAATTAAAATATAAACCCCTTTTAACATTTTTTATTCTGTTTTATGCGAGCTTCGTTATTATTGTCGCCTGTTGCGCATGCAGGAGAAGCGCAAAGCATAAATGAAAAAAAGAGTTGAATTGAAACATGTGTATATATGTATGTATCAATTAATGTTCTAAGCATCCGCGGCAAGGCGAACAATTTTGCGCAACCTGCTCGCTAGAAATGAAATTTGTTTGATTACAACATGTTCGCGCAAAGCCCCATACGTATTAGTGGTATTGAAACATTTGTATATACCAACGTAGAGATTTCCATATAATTGTGTGTATATATGTGCATGCGCGGCAAGACATGGAATGGAATGCTGGATATGGGCATTGTCGCGGAAAACACCATATGTATGTATTTGTATGCTGAACGACAGTTTGCAAGCATGTTCGATACTTCATAAAAGAATAAATTCTCACTCCGTTCCTCTGCGAGGCAACATGAGTGGCATATTTGTAACATGTGGTCAGCTGCTGGAAATTATTAATCATTCTCGAATTAGCAAGCGAATAGAACTGAACGTTTTTCGTGTTTTCTCAAAATTGCGAGAATTTTGACTACTAAATCTAAAAATTTAATTAAAAGCATGCCCCGACGTCGTACTGATAACGACGTACTATCTGTACGTGCGAAGAGACAGCGCAATGCGCGTACTATTGAAACAGAAAGTCAGCGGGAGGCGCGCCTGATGCAAAATAGGGTTAGAAACCATGCGCGCCGGCTTGAAGCCAGCCAACATTTGTGGCGTGAAAAAAAGCTTTCGGGTATGCGCTACGATGCTGCGATTGATTATGCAAATGACCAATATATTTCAATTGGAAATATGTCAATTGTTTGTAGTTTTTGTTCTGCCAAAAGATATCCAGGTGAATCAGTTGGCATGTGCTGCCTTGGTGGAAAAGTCTATTTAGAAGAAATCCCTCCTCCACCCGAACCACTAAAGTCCTTATTAACAGGTAATCATCCAAAATCGACTCATTTTTTGCAAAATATACGGAGCTACAACAATGCATTCCAATTTACTTCATTTCGGAGTAATCAAATTGTCGAGCGTGGTTACATGCCTACGTTTAAGATACAAGGGCAAGTTTACCACTTAGCAGGTAGTTTGTTTCCGGAATTAGACCAAGGGCATCAATTCCTTCAGATTTATTTTATTTCAGACTCTGAAGCACAAGCGTCCGTAAGATGTAGTAGAGCAGCGCAAGTAGTTGACAAAGGAGTTGTAAGGGTTTTGCAAGACATGTTGCATGAACATAACGCGTATATTTCGTCATTTAAAACTGCATTAGAAAGTGTTCCACCAAATACTCCAGATTTCCAAGTAATTATTCATGCAAATAAAGTGCCTGTCGGAAGTCATCCTGGTCGATACAATGCACCATGTACCAGTGAAGTTGCGGTCATGATAACTGGTCAAGAATTTAATAAAAGGGACATAATTTTAAAACGTCGGTGCAACAATTTAGTTCGAATTTCTGAACTTCATCGTAGTTATGATAGTCTCCAATACCCACTAATATTTTGTCGCGGTGAAAACGGTTACTACACAAATATTCCACAAATTGATCCTATTTCGAAAGAGCCTATCTCAAAAACAGTTTCCTGTATGAGCTTTTATTGCTATCGTTTAATGGTAAGGGAAAATTTGTTCAACCCGATTCATAAGTATGGAATGTTAATGAATCAGTACATAGTTGATCAATACGCTAAAATTGAGACAGAGCGTCTGGCGTATTTACGAAATAACCAAAAACAGTTACGTGCAGAGAACTATATTCATTTGAAGGATGCTTTAAAATCAAATGAAGAACCAAATCAAATTGGTCAATTAGTTATTCTCCCTGCAACGTTCACAGGCGGCCCTAGATATCTTCATGAAAAAACGCAAGATGCTATGACTTATGTCAGGAATTATGGGAAGCCTGATTTGTTCATAACAATTACATGCAACCCTAACTGGGAAGAAATTAAAACCAATTTAGATTCAAACACTGTTGTTCAACAGCGCTATGATATTATCAATAGAGTTTTTAACTTAAAAATTAAAAAGCTGTTAAAATTAATTAACAAAGCTCATATATTTGGCCCGCCTCAGTGTCATATGTATACTGTGGAATGGCAAAAGCGTGGACTTCCACATGTGCATCTATTGCTTTGGTTAAAAAATAAGATAACAGCAAATCAAGTTGATAGTGTTATTTCCGCCGAATTACCGAATAAGCAATGCGACCCAATTTTGCACGATTTGGTAGTGAAGCACATGATACATGGACCATGCGGTGCTTTAAACCCTAACGCTCCATGTATGAAAGAGAACCGTTGTATAAAAAAATATCCAAAAGCTTTTCAAGATACCACATCCTGTGGGGATGATGGATATCCAAAATATCGCCGTTTATCCCCAGCAGAAGGAGGTCAAACAGCATCGTTGCGCAACTACACTGTTGATAATAGCTGGGTGGTACCATATAACCCTGTGTTATTAAAAGCTTTTAATGCCCATATCAATGTCGAGCTCTGCAGTTCTATAAAATCTATTAAATACGTATGTAAATACATAAATAAGGGTAGCGACCAAGCAACCTTTACAATAAATTCGAAAGATGAAATTCAAGAATTTCAGTCTGGAAGATACATATGCACGTCGGAAGCTCTGTGGAGAATTTTTTCTTTTGATATCCATGATCGCTATCCTACTATTACTCATCTATCAGTTCATTTAGAAAACGGCCAAAGGATATATTTCAACGAAAATAACGTGCGTGATATTGTTAAAAATCCAACAGATACGACTTTAACGGCTTTTTTTAAGTTATGTGCAAATGATGATTTCGCCAAAACTATAACCTACGACAAAGTTCCTGCTTATTACACGTGGAATGGATCTACAAAAAAGTTCCAACGTAGGAAAATAGGCTCTCCTGTTGAGGGTTACGAAAACTTAAAAAAAGGAGACGCTTTGGGAAGAGTTTATGTTGTTCATCCCAATAATAGTGAATGCTTTTACCTAAGGATGCTTTTACATAAAGTCGAAGGCCCAACTTCTTTCCAATTTTTAAAAACTGTTCAAGGTAGGGCTTTTAGTTCCTATCAAGCAGCCTGCAAAGCTTTGGGTTTGTTGGAAGATGATTCACTTTGGGAACAAACGCTACTGGAAGCAGAAATTAGTGCTTCGTCTGTTTCGATGCGATATTTATTTGGTATAATTTTGTCTTTTTGTCAAGTTTCGGATTCTGTTGAACTTTGGAATAAATTTAAAGAAAGTATGTCAGAAGACATATTGCAAAGAAAAAAACGAGAAGCTGGTAATCAAAATTTAGGTTACAATCAATTAATTTTTGATGAGGCTTTGTGTGACCTTAACAAAATTTTAATTTCTCTTTGTGGTAAAACAGTTACCGATTTTTCCCTTCCACTGATAACTGACGTTAACACTGTCAATAATAGACTATACGAGAAAGAAAAATCATATGATCAACATCAACTACTTGAAATTGTTAGACGTAATGAAGATAAGCTTAATTCAGAACAAAAAAGTATATATAATTTAGTTTTGAGTTCTGCTTCTAATTGTGAGGGTAAAATATTCTTTCTTGATGCCCCTGGGGGTACTGGGAAAACATTTCTTATTAATTTACTATTGGCAAAAGTTCGATCTTTAGGGAAAATCGCGTTAGCTGTTGCATCCTCAGGCATAGCAGCAACTCTTCTCGATGGAGGAAGAACTGCTCATTCAATGTTTAAAATTCCACTTAAGGTAACTGAGGAAATAAGCAAAATTTGCAACATTCCTAAACAAAGCAGTACTGCTAAGGTTATGCAAGACTGCTCGCTTATAGTTTGGGATGAAGCTACAATGGCACACAAATCAGGAGTAGAGGCTTTAGATAAAACATTGCAAGACCTACGCAACAAAGTTTCACCTATGGGTGGATGCACAGTACTATTTTCTGGAGACTTTCGTCAAATTTTGCCCGTGGTTCCTAGGGGTACAAGGGCAGATGAGGTAAATGCGTGCTTGAAAAGATCAAAGTTGTGGAAACATATCTATAATGTCCAATTAAAAAAGAACATGAGGCTGACCCCAGGTCTAGAAAATGAAATTTTCGGTAAGACACTACTGCAAATTGGTCATGGGAAAATGACAGACAAAAACGGTAAAGTAGACATAAATCAAAGTCTTTGTGTACCTGTTAAAAACCTTGAAGAACTTATAGAAAAGGTCTATCCAGATATTTCAAATGTAAGTGGGAAAACATTGGATTGGTTTAAGGAGAGAGCTATTTTAACTCCAACAAATGACGAATGTTATGTAATTAATGACATGGTTCAATGCAAATTTGACGCCCCTAATAAGACTTACTATTCAGTCGACACAGTTGTCGATTCTGAGCAAATAGTTCATTTTCCAACCGAATTTCTTAATTCATTAAATCCGTCTGGCGCACCTCCGCACAAACTTAATCTTAAACTAGGCTCACCAGTTATTTTGTTAAGAAACCTAAATCCTCCAAAACTTTGTAACGGCACCCGCTTGGTCATAGTATCTTTCAAAAATTATTTAATAGAGTGTAAGATTGTAACTGGATGTGGCGCTGGAGATATTGTATTAATACCCAGAATACCTATTATTCCGACAGACTTGCCTTTTCAGTTCAAACGCCTCCAATTTCCTTTAAAACTTTGTTTCGCTATGACAATAAACAAATCTCAAGGCCAAACATTAGAAGTCGCTGGACTGGACCTAAGTATCAATTGTTTCTCTCATGGCCAGCTTTACGTAGCTTTGTCGCGAGTCACTAATAAAAATAATCTTTTTATTTTATCTCCTGAGAAAAAAGTTCTAAATATTGTTTACAGAGAAATAATTTAATATACCGGTGCACCGGTTTCAGTTTTTTTTCCTTATTTTAAAGAGAATTTAATTTTAGTTTTTATGCAACTTTTCACTTAAGAATTCTTTTCTTTGCAGTCAAGCCAGTTCATAAAAACTGAGAAATTTTAAAATTAACGCTTTAATTGTCATAAAACAAATAAAGAATTAAAATAAAATCTCTCCTTAAAATATTTTGCTTACTGATGAACAATAAAAATCTACGAGATTACTTAAGTTTTTTATTTAACTTATTTAGCTTTAGGCATAACTGAAATTAAAAATATAACTATTCCGTTAAATTGCTTTGTTGGAATCAGTTGTAAATGTTAAAGATTAAGTTGAACTAAAGAACAGTCTAAAGATTTAAGTTAATTTTTTATTTTATTAATATTTTTTTTACTTTGCATATTTTGACGGGCGTGGCGAAGCCTCGCGCAACCATTGCCAGCTAGTTTAGGTATATAGTCGATTTTCTTGTATATACACAGTTAGCAAGCGATATCGAAATGCTTCAAATCATTAGTTTAACATATTTAAGTTAATTAACCTTCTTTAACGTATTGAAGTTGATATAAAGCCATGGCGGCATAACGGCAGTGCATTTAGAAGAATTCCGTAATCTTGTATTTAGGTATGTAGTCGATTTTCTTGTATATACCCATTTAGCAATCGATATCGAAATGCTTCAAATCATTAGTTTAACATATTTAAGTTAATAAACGTATTTTAACGCACTGAAGTCTACATAAAGCCTTAACGGTGTAACTGCAGTGCATTTAGAAGAATTCCGTAATTTTCTATTTAGGTATAAAGTTGATTTTCTTGTATTTACATATTTAGGAATCGATATCGAAATGCCTCAAATCATTAGATTAACATATTTAAGTCAATTAACCCTCTCTCTCTTACTGAAGTCTACATAAAGCCTTAACGGCATAACGGCAGTGCATTTAGAAGAATTCCGTTATCTTATATTTAGGTATAAATTCGATTTTCTTGTATATACACATTTGGCAAGCGATATCGAATTGCTTCAAATTATTAGTTTATTATATGTATTTAAGTTAATTAACCTTCTTTATCTTACTGAAATTTACATAAAGCCATAACGGTATAACGGCAGTGCATTTGGAAGAATTCCGTAATCTTATATTTAGGTATAAATTCGATTTTGTTGTATATACACATTTAGCAATCGATAACGAAATGCTTCAAATAATCAGTTTAACATATTTAAGCTAATTAACCTTCTTTATCTTACTGAAGTTTACATAAAGCCATAACGGTATAACGGCAGTGCATTTAGAAGAATTCCGTAATCTTATATTTAGGTATAAAGTCGATTTTCTTTTATATACATATTTAGCACTCGATAACGAAATGCTTCAAATCATTAGTTTAACATATTAAGTTAATAAACATTTTTTAGCTTACTGAGGTCTACATAAAACCTTAACGGTATATCGGCAGTGCATGTAGAAGAATTCCGTTATCTTATATTTAGGTATAAAGTCGATTTTCTTGTATATTCACATTTAGCGATCGATATCGAGATGCTTTAACTCATAAGTTTAACATTTTTATTTTAATAAACCTCCTTTAACGATCTGAAGTTGGCATATAGCCCAGGCGGCATAACGGCAGTGCATTTAGAAGAATTCCGTAATCTTATATTTAGGTATAAAGTCGATTTTGTTGTATACACACATTTAGCAGTCGATATCGAAATGCTTCAAATCATTAGTTTAACATATTTAAGTTAATTAACCTTCTTTAACGTATTGAAATTGATATAAAGCCATGGCGGCATAACGGCAGTGCATTTAGAAGAATTCCGTAATCTTATATTTACTTATAAAGTCGATCTTCTTTTATATACACATTTGGCAATCGATAACGAAATGCTTCAAATCATTAGTTTAACATATTTAAGTTAATTAACTTTCTTTAACGTATTGAAGTTGATATAAAGCCATGGCGGCATAACGGCAGTGCATTTAGAAGAATTCCGTAATCTTATATTTAGGTATAAAGTCGATTTTGTTGTATATACACATTTAGCAAGCGATATCGAAATGCTTTAACTCATTAGTTTAACATATTTAAGTTAATAAACCTTCTTTAACGAACTGAAGTTTGCATAGAGCCATGGCGGCATTACGGCAGTGCATGTAGAAGAATTCCGTAATCTTTTATTTAGGTATCAAGTCGATTTTCTTGTATATACACATTTAGCAAGCGATATCGAAATGCTTCAAATCCTTAGTTTAACATATTTAAGTTAATTAACCTTCTTTAACGTATTGAATTTATATAAAGCCATGGCGGCATAACGGCAGTGCATTTAGAAGAATTCCGTAATCTTATATTTAGGTATAAAGTCATTTTGTTTTATATACACATTTAGCAAACGATATCGAAATGCTTCAACTCATTAGTTTAACATATTTAAGTTAACATATTTAAGTTAATTAACCTTCTTTATCTTACTGAAGTTTACATAAAGCCATAACGGTATAACGGCAGTGCATTTGGAAGAATTTCGTAATCTTATATTTAGGTATAAAGTCGATTTTGTTGTATATGCACATTTAGCAATCGATATCGAGATGCTTCAACTCATTAGTTTAATATATTTAAGTTAATAAACCTTCTTTAACAAACTGAAGTTGGCATAAATCCATGGCGGCATAACGGCAGTGCATGTAGAAGAATTCCATTATCTTATATTTAGGTATAAAGTCGATTTTCTTGTATATACATATTTAGCAATCGATATCGAAATGCTTCAAATCATTACTTTAACATATCTAAGTTAATAAACGTTCTTTAACGCACTGAAGTCTACATAAAGCCTTAAGGGTATAACTGCAGTGCATTCAAGAGAATTCCGTTATCTTATATTTAGGTATAAATTCGATTTTCTTGTATATACACATTTAGCCAGCAATACCGAATTGCTTCAAATCATTAGTTTAACATATTTAAGTTAATTAACCTTCTTTAACGTATTGAAGTTGATTTAAAGCCATGGCGGCATAACGGCAGTGCATTTAGAAGAATTCCGTAATCTTATATTTAGGTATAAAGTCGGTTTTCTTTTATATACACATTTAGCAATCGATAACGAAATGCTTCAAATTATTAGTTTAACATATTTAAGTTAATTAACCTTCTTTATCTTACTGAAGTTTACATAAAGCCATAACGGTATAACGGCAGTGCATTGGGAAGAATTCCGTAATCTTATATTTAGGTATAAAGTCGATTTTGTTGTATATACACATTTAGCAATCGATATCGAGATGCTTCAACTCACTAGTTTAACATATTAAGTTAATAAACATTTTTTAGCTTACTGAAGTTTACATAAAGCCTTAACGGTATAACGGCAGTGCATTTAGAAGAATTCCGTTATCTTATATTTAGGTATAAATTCGGTTTTCTTGTATATACACATATAGCAAGCGAGCAGTGCATTTAGAAGAATTCCGTTACATTACATTTAGGTATAAATTCGATTTTCTCGTATATACACATTTAGCAAGCGATATCGAAATGCTTCAAATCATTAGTTTAACATATTTAAGTTAATTAACCTTCTTTATCCTACTGAAGTTTACATAAACCCATAACGGTATAACGGCAATGCATTTGGAAGAATTCCGTAATCTAATATTTAGGTATAAAAACGATTTTGTTGTATATACACACTTAGCAATCGATATCGAGATGCTTCGACTCATTAACTCAACATATTTAAGTTAATAAACCTTCTTTAACGGTCTGAATTTTGCATATAGCCACGGCGGTATTACGGCAGTGCATTTAGAAGAATTCCGTAATCTTCTATTTAGGTATAAAGTCGATTTTCTTGTATTTACATATTAAGCAATCGATATCGACATGCTTCAAGTCATTAGTTTAACATATTTAAGTTAATTAACCCTCTCTATCTTACTGAATTCTACATAAAGCCTTAACGGCATAACGGCAGTGTATTTAAAAGAATTCCGTTATCTCATATTTAGGTATAAAGTTGATTTTGTTGTATATACACATTAAGCAAGCGATATCGAAATGCTTCAACTCATTCGTTTAATATATTTAAGTTAATAAACCTTCTTTAACGAACTGAAGTTAGCAAAAAGCCATGGCGGCATAACGGCAGTGCATGTATAAGAATTCCGTTATCTTATATTTAGGTATAAAGACGATTTTCTTGTATATACACATTTAACAGGCGATATCGAAATGCTTCAAATCACTAGTTTATCATATTTAAGTTAATTAACCTTCTTTAACGTATTGAAGTAGATATAAAGCCATGGCGGCATAACGGCAGTGCATTTAGAAGAATTCCGTAATCTTATATTTAGGTATAAAGTCGATTTTCTTGTATATACGCATTTATCAAGCGATATCGAAATGCTTCAAATCATTAGTTTATCATAGTTAAGTTAATTAACCTTCTTTAACGTATTGAAGTTGATATAAAGCCATGGCGGCATAACGGCAGTGCATTTAGAAGAATTCCGTAATCTTATATTTAGGTATAAAGTCGGTTTTCTTTTATATACACATTTAGCAATCGATAACGAAATGCTTCAAATTATTAGTTTAACATATTTAAGTTTATTAACCTTCTTTATCTTACTGAAGTTTACATAAAGCCATAACGGTATAACGGCAGTTCGTTGGGAAGAATTCCGTAATCTTATATTTAGGTATAAAGTCGATTTTGTTGTATATACACATTTAGCAATCGATATCGAGATGCTTCAACTCACTAGTTTAACATATTAAGTTAATAAACATTTTTTAGCTTACTGAAGTTTACATAAAGCCTTAACGGTATAACGGCAGTGCATTTAGAAGAATTCCGTTATCTTATATTTAGGTATAAATTCGGTTTTCTTGTATATACACATATAGCAAGCGAGCAGTGCATTTAGAAGAATTCCGTAATCTTATATTTAGGTATAAATTCGATTTTCTTGTATATACACATTTGGCAAGCGATATCGAATTGCTTCAAATTATTAGTTTAACATATGTATTTAAGTTAATTAACCTTCTTTATCTTACTGAAATTTACATAAAGCCATAACGGTATAACGGCAGTGCATTTGGAAGAATTCCGTAATCTTATATTTAGGTATAAATTCGATTTTGTTGTATATACACATTTAGCAATCGATAACGAAATGCTTCAAATAATCAGTTTAACATATTTAAGCTAATTAACCTTCTTTATCTTACTGAAGTTTACATAAAGCCATAACGGTATAACGGCAGTGCATTTAGAAGAATTCCGTAATCTTATATTTAGGTATAAAGTCGATTTTCTTTTATATACATATTTAGCAATCGATAACGAAATGCTTCAAATCATTAGTTTAACATATTAAGTTAATAAACATTTTTTAGCTTACTGAGGTCTACATAAAACCTTAACGGTATATCGGCAGTGCATGTAGAAGAATTCCGTTATCTTATATTTAGGTATAAAGTCGATTTTCTTGTATATACACATTTAGCGATCGATATCGAGATGCTTTAACTCATAAGTTTAACATTTTTATTTTAATAAACCTCCTTTAACGATCTGAAGTTGGCATATAGCCCAGGCGGCATAACGGCAGTGCATTTAGAAGAATTCCGTAATCTTATATTTAGGTATAAAGTCGATTTTGTTGTATATACACATTTAGCAGTCGATATCGAAATGCTTCAAATCATAAGTTTAACATATTTAAGTTAATTAACCTTCTTTAACGTATTGAAGTTGATATAAAGCCATGGCGGCATAACGGCAGTGCATTTAGAAGAATTCCGTAATCTTATATTTAGGTATAAAGTCGATTTTGATGTATATACACATTTAGCAAGCGATATCGAGATGCTTCAACTCATTAGTTTAACATATTTAAGTTAATAAACCTTCTTTAACGTATTGAAGTTGATATAAAGCCATGGCGGCATAACGGCAGTGCATTTAGAAGAATTCCGTAATCTTATACTTATGTATGAAGTCGATTTTCTTGTATATAAACATTTAGCAAGCGATACCAAAACGCTTCAAATCATTAGTTTAACATATTTAAGTTAATTAATCTTCTTAAACGTATTGAAGTTGATATAAAGCCATGGCGGCATAACGGCACTGCATTTAGAAGAATTCCGTAATCTAATATTTAGGTATAAAGTCTATTTTGTTGTATATACACATTGAGCAAACGATATCGAAATGCTTCAACTCATTAGTTTAACATATTTAAGTTAATAAACCTTCTTTAACGAACTGAAGTTTGCATAAAGCCATGGCGGCATAACGGCAGTGCATTTAGAAGAATTCCGTAATGTTATAATTTTATATTTAGGTATAAAGTCGATTTTCTTGTATATACACAGTTAGCAAGCGATATCGAAATGCTTCAAATCATAAGTTTAACATATTTAAGTTAATTAACCTTCTTTAACGTATTGAAGTTGATATAAAGCCATGGCGGCATAACGGCAGTGCATTTAGAAGAATTCCGTAATCTTATACTTATGTATGAAGTCGATTTTCTTGTATATAAACATTTAGCAAGCGATACCAAAACGCTTCAAATCATTAGTTTAACATATTTAAGTTATATAAAGCCATGGCGGCATAACGGCACTGCATTTAGAAGAATTCCGTAATCTAATATTTAGGTATAAAGTCGATTTTGTTGTATATACACATTTAGCAATCGATATCGAGATGCTTCAACTCATTAGCTTAACATATTTAAGTTAATAAACCTTCTTTAACGATCTGAAATTGGCATAACGGCGGTGGATGTAGAAGAATTCCGTAATCTTATATTTAGGTATAAAGTCGATTTTCTTGTATATACACATTGAGCTATCGATATCGAAATGCTTCAAATCATTTGTTTAATATTATAAGTTAATAAACATTTTTTAGCCTACTGAAGTCTACATAACGCCTTAAGGGTATAACGGCAGTGCATTTAGAAGAATTCCGTAATCTTATATTTAGGTATAAAGTCGATTTTCTTGTATATACACATTTAGCAATCGATATCGAAATGCTTCAAATCATAAGTTTAACATATTTAAGTTAATTAATCCTCTTTGTCTTACTGAAGTCTACAAAAGCTTTAACGGCATAACGGCAGTGCATTTGGAAGAGTTTCGTAATCTTATATTTAGGTATAAAGTCGATTTTGTTGTATATACGCATTTAGCAATCGATAACGAAATGCTTCAAGTCATTAGTTTAACATATTTAAGTTAACATATTTAAGTTAATTAACCTTCTTTATCTTACTGAAGTTTACATAAAGCCATAACGGTATAACGGCAGTGCATTTGGAAGAATTTCGTAATCTTATATTTAGGTATAAAGTCGATTTTGTTGTATATGCACATTTAGCAATCGATATCGAGATGCTTCAACTCATTAGTTTAATATATTTAAGTTAATAAACCTTCTTTAACAAACTGAAGTTGGCATAAATCCATGGCGGCATAACGGCAGTGCATGTAGAAGAATTCCATTATCTTATATTTAGGTATGAAGTCGATTTTCTTGTATATACATATTTAGCAATCGATATCGAAATGCTTCAAATCATTACTTTAACATATCTAAGTTAATAAACGTCCTTTAACGCACTGAAGTCTACATAAAGCCTTAAGGGTATAACTGCAGTGCATTCAAGAGAATTCCGTTATCTTATATTTAGGTATAAATTCGATTTTCTTGTATATACACATTTAGCCAGCTATACCGAATTGCTTCAAATCATTAGTTTAACATATTTAAGTTAATTAACCTTCTTTAACGTATTGAAGTTGATTTAAAGCCATGGCGGCATAACGGCAGTGCATTTAGAAGAATTCCGTAATCTTATATTTAGGTATAAAGTCGGTTTTCTTTTATATACACATTTAGCAATCGATAACGAAATGCTTCAAATTATTAGTTTAACATATTTAAGTTAATTAACCTTCTTTATCTTACTGAAGTTTACATAAAGCCATAACGGTATAACGGCAGTGCATTGGGACGAATTCCGTAATCTTATATTTAGGTATAAAGTCGATTCTGTTGTATATACACATTTAGCAATCGATATCGAGATGCTTCAACTCACTAGTTTAACATATTAAGTTAATAAACATTTTTTAGCTTACTGAAGTTTACATAAAGCCTTAACGGTATAACGGCAGTGCATTTAGAAGAATTCCGTTATCTTATATTTAGGTATAAATTCGGTTTTCTTGTATATACACATATAGCAAGCGAGCAGTGCATTTAGAAGAATTCCGTTATCTTACATTTAGGTATAAATTCGATTTTCTCGTATATACACATTTAGCAAGCGATATCGAAATGCTTCAAATCATTAGTTTAACATATTTAAGTTAATTAACCTTCTTTATCCTACTGAAGTTTACATAAACCCATAACGGTATAACGGCAATGCATTTGGAAGAATTCCGTAATCTAATATTTAGGTATAAAGTCGATTTTGTTGTATATACACACTTAGCAATCGATATCGAGATGCTTCGACTCATTAACTCAACATATTTAAGTTAATAAACCTTCTTTAACGGTCTGAATTTTGCATATAGCCACGGCGGTATTACGGCAGTGCATTTAGAAGAATTCCGTAATCTTCTATTTAGGTATAAAGTCGATTTTCTTGTATTTACATATTAAGCAATCGATATCGAAATGCTTCAAGTCATTAGTTTAACATATTTAAGTTAATTAACCCTCTCTATCTTACTGAATTCTACATAAAGCCTTAACGGCATAACGGCAGTGTATTTAAAAGAATTCCGTTATCTCATATTTAGGTATAAAGTTGATTTTGTTGTATATACACATTAAGCAAGCGATATCGAAATGCTTCAACTCACTAGTTTATCATATTTAAGTTAATAAACCTTCTTTAACGAACTGAAGTTAGCAAAAAGCCATGGCGGCATAACGGCAGTGCATGTATAAGAATTCCGTTATCTTATATTTAGGTATAAAGACGATTTTCTTGTATATACACATTTAACAGGCGATATCGAAATGCTTCAAATCACTAGTTTATCATATTTAAGTTAATTAACCTTCTTTAACGTATTGAAGTAGATATAAAGCCATGGCGGCATAACGGCAGTGCATTTAGAAGAATTCCGTAATCTTATATTTAGGTATAAAGTCGATTTTCTTGTATATACGCATTTATCAAGCGATATCGAAATGCTTCAAATCATTAGTTTATCATATTTAAGTTAATTAACCTTCTTTAACGTATTGAAGTTGATATAAAGCCATGGCGGCATAACGGCAGTGCATTTAGAAGAATTCCGTAATCTTATATTTAGGTATAAAGTCGATTTTGTTGTATATACACATTTAGCAATCGATGTCGAGATGCTGCAACTCATTAGTTTAACATATTTAAGTTAATAAACCTTCTTTAACGAAATGAAGTTGGCATAAAGCCATGGCGGCATATCGGCAGTGCATTTAGAAGAATTCCGTAATCTTTTATTTAGGTATAAAGTCGATTTTCTTGTATATACACAGTTAGCAAGCGATGTCGAAATGCTTCAAATCATTAGTTTAACATATTTAAGTTAATTAACCCTCTCTATCTTACTGAATTCTACATAAAGCCTTAACGGCATAACGGCAGTGTATTTAAAAGAATTCCGTTATCTCATATTTAGGTATAAAGTTGATTTTGTTGTATATACACATTAAGCCAGCGATATCGAAATGCTTCAACTCATTCGTTTAACATATTTAAGTTAATAAACCTTCTTTAACGAACTGAAGTTAGCAAAAAGCCATGGCGGCATAACGGCAGTGCATGTAGAAGAATTCCGTTATCTTATATTTAGGTATAAAGTCGATTTTCTTGTATATACACATTTAACAGGCGATATCGAAATGCTTCAAATCATTAGTTTATCATATTTAAGTTAATTAACCTTCTTTAACGTAATGAAGTTGATATAAAGCCATGGCGGCATAACGGCAGTGCATTTAGAAGAATTCCGTAATCTTATATTTAGGTATAAAGTCGATTTTGTTGTATATACACATTTAGCAATCGATGTCGAGATGCTTCAACTCATTAGTTTAACATATTTAAGTTAATAAACCTTCTTTAACGAAATGAAGTTGGAATAAAGCCATGGCGGCATCACGGCAGTGCATGTAGAAGAATTCCGTTATCTTATATTTAGGTATAATGTCGATTTTGTTGTATATACACATTTAGCAAGCGATATCGAAATGCTTCAAATCATTAGTTTAACATATTTAAGTTAATAAACCTTCTTTAACGAAATGAAGTTGGCATAAAGCCATGGCGGCATATCGGCAGTGCATTTAGAAGAATTCCGTAATCTTTTATTTAGGTATAAAGTCGATTTTCTTGTATATACACAGTTAGCAAGCGATGTCGAAATGCTTCAAATCATTAGTTTAACATATTTAAGTTAATTAACCTTCTTTAACCTATTGAAGTTGATATAAAGCCATGGCGGCATAACGGCAGTGCATTTAGAAGAGTTCCGTAATCTTATATTTAGGTATAAAGTCGATTTTGTTGTATATACACATTTAGCAAGCGATATCGAAATGCTTCAAATCATAAGTTTAACATATTTAAGTGAATTAGTCCTCTTTGTCTTACTGAAGTCTACAAAAGCTTTAACGGCATAACGGCAGTGCATTTGAAAGAGTTCCGAAATCTTATATTTAGGTATAAAGACGATTTTGTTGTATATACCCATTTAGAAATCGATAACGAAATGCTTCAAGTCATTAGTTTAACATATTTAAGTTAATTAACCTTCTTTATCTTACTGAAGTTTACATAAAGCCATAACGGTATAACGGCAGTGCATGTAGAAGAATTCCGTTATCTTATATTTAGGTATAATGTCGATTTTGTTGTATATACACATTTAGCAAGCGATATCGAAATGCTTCAAATCATTAGTTTAACATATTTAAGTAATAAACCTTCTTTAACAAACTGAAGTTGGCATAAATCCAAGGCGGCATAACGGCAGTGTATTTAAAAGAATTCCGTTATCTCATATTTAGGTATAAAGTTGATTTTGTTGTATATACACATTAAGCAAGCGATATCGAAATGCTTCAACTCATTCGTTTAACATATTTAAGTTAATAAACCTTCTTTAACGAACTGAAGTTAGCAAAAAGCCATGGCGGCATAACGGCAGTGCATTTAGAAGAATTCCGTAATCTTATGTTTAGGTCTAAAGTCGATTTTCTTGTATATACACATTTAGCAATCGATATCGAAATGCTTCAAATCATAAGTTTAACATATTTAAGTGAATTAATCCTCTTTGTCTTACTGAAGTCTACAAAAGCTTTAACGGCATAACGGCAGTGCATTTGAAAGAGTTCCGAAATCTTATATTTAGGTATAAAGACGATTTTGTTGTATATACCCATTTAGAAATCGATAACGAAATGCTTCAAGTCATTAGTTTAACATATTTAAGTTAATTAACCTTCTTTATCTTACTGAAGTTTACATAAAGCCATAACGGTATAACGGCAGTGCATTTGGAAGAATTCCGTAAACTTCTATTTAGGTATAAAGTCGATTTTGTTGTATATACACATTTAGCAATCGATATCGAGATGCTTCAACTCATTAGTTTAACATATTTAAGTTAATAAACCTTCTTTAACAAACTGAAGTTGGCATAAATCCAAGGCGGCATAACGGCAGTGCATGTAGAAGAATTCCGTTATCTTATATTTAGGTATAAATTAGATTTTCTTGTATATACACATTTAGCAAGCGATACCGAATTGCTTCAAATCATTAGTTTAACATATTTAAGTTAATTAACCTTCTTTAACGTATTGAAGTTGATTTAAAGCCATGGCGGGATAACGGCAGTGCATTTAGAAGAATTCCGTAATCTTATATTTAGGTATAAAGTCGATTTTCTTTTATATACACATTTAGCAATCGATAACGAAATGCTTCAAATCATTAGTTTAACATATTTAAGTTAATTAACCTTCTTTATCTTACTGAAGTTTACATAAAGCCATAACGGCAGTGCCTTGGGAAGAATTCCGTAATCTTATATTCAGGTATAAAGTCGATTTTGTTGTATATACACATTTAGCAATCGATATCGAGATGCTTCAACTCATTAGTTTAACATATTAAGTTAATAAAATTTTTTTAGCTTACTGACGTCTACATAAAGCCTTAACGGTATAACGGCAGTGCAGTTATACACATTTAGCAATTGAAATGCTTCAACTCATTAGTTTAACATATTTAAGTTAATTAACCTTCTTTAACGTATTGAAGTTGATATAAAGCCATGACGGCATAACGGCAGTGCATTTGGAAGAATTCCGTAATCTTATACTTAGGTATGAAGTCGATTTTCTTGTATATAAAAATTTAGCAAGCGATATCGAAATGCTTCAAATCATTAGTTTAACATATTTAAGTTAATAAACCTTCTTTAACAAACTGAAGTTGGCATAAATCCAAGGCGGCATAACGGCAGTGCATTTAGAAGAATTCCGTAATCTTATATTTAGGTATAAAGTCGATTTTATTTGTATATACACATTTAGCAATCGATATCGAGATGCTTCAACTCATTAGCTTAACATATTTAAGTTAGTAAACCTTATTTAACGATCTGAAGTTGGCATAACGGCAGTGGATGTAGAAGAATTCCGTAATCTTATATTTTGGTATAAAGTCGATTTTCTTGTATATACATCTTGAGCTATCGATATCGAAATGCTTCAAATCATTTGTTTAACATTATAAGTTAAAAAACATTTTTTAGCTTACTGAAGTCTGCATAACGCCTTAACGGTATAACGGCAGTGCATTTAGAAGAATTCCGTTTCTTATATTTAGGTATAAAGTCGATTTTCTTGTATATACACATTTAGCAATCGATATCGAAATGCTTCAAATCATAAGTTTAACATATTTAAGCTAATTAATCCTCTTTGTCTTACTGAAGTCTACAAAAGCTTTAACGGCATAACGGCAGTGCATTTGGAAAAATTCCGTAAACTTCTATTTAGGTATAAAGTCGATTTTGTTGTATATACACATTTAGCAATCGATATCGAGATGCTTCAATTCATTAGTTTAACATATTTAAGTTAATAAACCTTCTTTAACAAACTGAAGTTGGCATAAATCCATGGCGGCATAACGGCAGTGCATGTAGAAGAATTTCATTATCTTATAGTTAGGTATAAAGTCGATTTTCTTGTATATACACATCTAGCAATCGATATCGAAATGCTTCAAATCATTAGTTTAACATATCTAAGTTAATAAACGTTCTTTAACGCACTGAAGTCTACATAAAGCCTTAAGGGTATAACTGCAGTGCATTCAGAAGAATTCCGTTATCTTATATTTAGGTATAAATTCGATTTTCTTGTATATACACATTTAGCAAGCGATACCGAATTGCTTCAAATCATTAGTTTAACATATTTAAGTTAATTAACCCTCTTTAACGTATTGAAGTTTACATAAAGCCATAACGGCAGTGCCTTGGGAAGAATTCCGTAATCTTATATTCAGGTATAAAGTCGATTTTGTTGTATATACACATTTAGCAATCGATATCGAGATGCTTCAACTCATTTGTTTAACATATTAAGTTAATAAACATTTTTTAGCTTACTGAAGTCTACATAAAGCCTTAACGGTATAACGGCAGTGCATTTAGAAGAATTCCGTTATCTTGTATTTAGGTATAAATTCGATCTTCTTGTATATACACATTTAGCAAGCGATATCGAAATGCTTCGACTCATTAGCTTAACATATTTAAGTTAATAAACCTTCTTTAACGATCTGAATTTGGCATATAGCCACGGCGGTATTACGGCAGTGCATTTAGAAGAATTCCGTAATCTTCTATTTAGGTATAAAGTCGATTTTCTTGTATTTACATATTAAGCAATCGATATCAAAATGCTTCAAATCATTAGTTTAACATATTTAAGTTAATTAACCCTCTCTATCTTACTGAATTCTACATAAAGCCTTAACGGCATAACGGCAGTGCATTTAAAAGAATTCCGTTATCTTATATTTAGGTATAAAGTCGATTTTGTTGTATATACACATTTAGCAAGCGATATCGAAATGCTTCAACTCATTAGTTTAACATATTTAGGTTAATAAACCTTTTTTAACGAACTGAAGTTAGCAAAAAGCCATGGCGGCATAAAGGCAGTGCATGTAGAAGAATTCCGTTATCTTATATTTAGGTATAAAGTCGATTTTCTTGTATATACACATTTAGCAGGCGATATCGAAATGCTTCAAATCATTAGTTTAACATATTAATTTAATAAACATTTTTTAGCTTACTGAAGTCTACATAAAGCCTTAACGGTATAACGGCAGTGCATTTAGAAGAATCCCGTTATCTTATATTTAGGTATAAATTCGATTTTCTTGTATACACACATTTAGCAAGCGATATTGAAATGCTTCAAATTATTAGTTAACATATTTAAGTTAATTAACCTTCTTTAACGTATTGAAGTTGATATAAAGCCATGGCGGCATAACGGCAGTGCATTTAGAAGAATTCCGTAATGTTATAATTTTATATTTAGGTATAAAGTCGATTTTCTTGCATTTACACATTTAGCAATCGATATCGAAATGCCTCACACCATTAGTTTAACACATTCAAAATAATTAACCTTCTTTAGCGTAATGAAGGTGATATAAAGCCATGGCGGTATTACGACAGTACCTGTGGAAGAATTCCGTAATCTTATATTTAGGTATAAAGTCGATTTTCTTGTATATATACATTTCGCAATCGATATCGAAATGCTTCAAATCATGAGTTTAACATATTTAAGTAAATTAATCCTCTTTTTCTTTATGAATTCTAGAAAAGCCTTAACGGCATAACGGCGGTGCACTTGGAAGAGTTCCGTAATCTTATATTTAGGTATTAAGTCGATTTTGTTGTATATACGCATTTAGCAATCGACATCGAAATGCTTCAAATCATGAGTTTAGCATATTTAACCCTTAACGACCTGAGCCCTATATCAGTTACGTAACCACCTGAGCACGGTCACAGTGACCGCAGTGTATCCGAACACTTGAATTTTTTTAGGATTTTATTATAAGAATACCTTAATAAAACTCTTTAATATATACTAAATTATTTATTTAACTGAAAAAGGAAAAAAAAACAAAACATATTTTTCTCATAAATGTGAACAATTGAATTGCTGGCACATTTTAACTAAAATTACATAGTAGTTTACAAATTGAGATCTATCCACATAGGAACAAAATGTTATATAAAATTCTGTCTTTCTTTAAAGGATATAATAATATTCTAATGACATAAAAAAATAAAAGTTAAAAAAAAAACAAAACTTCGAGAAAATTACAGGGGGTAAATTCTTAAAATTTTTCACGACAACTTTTGCACGCTTTGTTAGAACATTCCACACAGATTGGATTTTTACATATAAAACACAATCGAAATGTTTTTCGTTTCTTCTTGGGATCACAAGTTGAACACGTTTTACGTTTTTCAAGATGATCAGCTTCAGAAACAGAAGGCAATTTTTCTTCTATTTTCAAGATCCGGCGAATAGAAGTTTTGATGTCACGAGGAGTGTGCTTGTTATTTTCTCGACGATTCATGTGTGGCATGGTCAGATCTTCTGCTAGCTGCTTCATAAATTTAAATCTACTTCTTACTCATGACATAAGCATTGGAAGCTGATATATCTAACAGAGGATAAAAAATGCACAAAGGCCATCTTTGCGTTCGTCGCGCCGTGGTATAGTTCGCACACCTTTGATCCAATAAATCAACGCCAATTTTAGTTTCATTGTAGTATAATATTATTTCGGGCTTTTTTGTATTATCGTCTACGTTTGCTGTATGGTGCATGCTGGAAATTAACACCACAGCACGGTTTTTTCTCGGCACAAAAGATGCCAAAGTAATATTTTTAGTAAAACCGAAAAGCGAGGTTCCAATTTCTCGTCGCCGATTTGGTTTGAATTCTGGCGGAATTTCTGTTTTATTTTTTTTTTTAAGTACCCACAAGAGATAACTTTTTATCTTTCAAAACATCGACTAGCTCAACTGAACAAAACCAATTATCAGCAGTGATGTTTCTATTCGACCCTTCAATTGGAGATATGAGTCGTAAAACTGCTTGAGTAGGTTTTGAAAATCGAGTGTGTTCTGATGTCAAATTGGTCCCGTCCGAGTCTTTACCTAAATATATGTAAGCATTGAGTAAATAACCATTTCGGGCATCTGTAAGGCACATAATCTTTAAGCCATATTTAGCGGGCTTCTTTGGCATAAACACCCTAAAACGACACCGACCTCGAAAAGCTACCAGCATCTCATCAATACAGGCACAGGTTCCGATGCTGTACACCTTTTGGCAATTTTGAATGAAAGAGCTGAATAGCTCGGCGATTGGAGCAGAAATGTCAGTCTCTCGCCGTTGCGCTCTTGTTTCTGCATCATCGAAACGAATTGCTTTCATCAAAATCTCGAATCTATTTTTACTTAGAATGCAACGATATATTTCTCTTCCTGAGCCATCAGAACTATACCACCACGCATAATGTTCCCGATTGTCTTTAAAAATAGCTGTATGGAATAAAAAACTAATAAATGCTTTTAACTCTATGAGATCAACATCATGAACACAGCCTTCGTTTTTATATCTTGGTCGTAACTGCCTTATTTTGTCGTTTGTATGTATCACTATGTTTTCCAGCATCTCATCTGTAAATAAAATGCTCCAAAGGTCAAGAGGTGTTGTAGAATCATTGAGAACTTCATGATAGGCCGATTGAAGTCCTTGTCCTTGCGATACAATGTTATACCGCTGAGTTCTAGTACGACTAGCAATTGGCACAGAAGACCACCGAAAACGATTTTTTCCAAAATAGTTCCAATTTCTAGTCTGGAGTTGTGACAAGGGTAACTCGTCTTCTGAAGAAAATTCCTCAAATATACCTCCCTCCGGCTGTCCATCGGCACTTTGACACTTGCAGGCAGTCATCAGATTCACAGTCATCTAAAACCTCGGGAACTTCTAAATCCTCAGGGTCTATATCACTGTACCTCTCATCCAGGATTTGCTCCACATCCGACAGTTCTTCCTCTAACTATCTCCTAATATTTTCGATGCTTACATCCATTTTTACTCTAAAACAATAAACATAAACGTTATTGTGTGTAATCACATAACTACCTGCACGCAGTCACCATGACCGCTATCAAAATATTTTTACTCACCCAAGTCAAACGAGCGCACTTGTATGCATGCCGAGCGCACACGCGACACTAAACCAACACCAGAAAAGGTACACGAACGCACACTAACACGCGATAACGAACTCCTACGAAATTAAAATTCAAAAAGTCGTTGCGGTCACCACGACCGCTGGCAGGTGGTTAAAGGTTAACATAATTAACCCTCTTTATCTTAATGAAGTCTACAAAAGCCTTAACGGCATAACGGCAGTGCATTTAGAAGAATTCCGTAATCCTCTATTTAGGTATAAAGTCGATTTTTTTGTATATACTCATTTAGCAATCCATATCGAAATGCTTCGAATCATTAGTTTAACATATTTAAGTTAATTAACCCTCTTTATCTTACTGAAGTCTACAAAAGCCTTAACGGCATAACGACAGTGCATTTAGAAGAATTCCGTAATGTTATATTTAGGTATAAACTCGATTTTCTTGTATATACTCATTTAGCAAGCGATATCGAAATGCTTCAAATCATTAGTTTAACATATTTAAGTAAATTAATCCTCTTTTTCTTACTGAAATCTACAAAAGCCGTAACGGCATAACGGCAGTGCATTTAGAAGAATTACGTAGTCTTATATTTAGGTATGAATTCGAATTTTTTGTTCTTGCTTCAAATCATTAGTGTAACATATTTAAGTTAATAAATCTTCTTTAACGTATTGAAGGTGATACAAAGCCATGGCGGCATAACGACAGTACATTTGGAAGAATTTCGTAATCTTATATTTAGGTATAAAGTCGATTTTCTTGTATATACACATTTAGCAATCGATATAGAAATGCTTCAAATCATTAGTTTAACATATTTAAGTAAATTAGTCCTCTTTTTCTTACTGAAGTCTACAAAAGCCTTAACGGCATAACGGCAGTGCATTTGGAAGAATTCCGTAATCTTATAATTAGGTATTAAGTAGATTTTGTTGTATATACGCATTTAGCAATCGACATCGAAATGCTTCAAATCATTAGTTTAACATATTTAAGTTAATTAACCTTCTTTAACGTAATGAAGGTGATATAAAGCCATGGCAGCATAACGACAGTGCATTTAGAAGAATTCCGTAATCTTATATTTAGGTATATAGTCGATTTTCTTGTATTTACGCATTTAGCAATCGATATCGAAAATCTTCAAATCATTAGTTTAACAGTGTTCATACCAAATGAACACATCCCTGCATTGTCCTCCTAACTCGTCTAAATACGAATTAGAGGACAATGCAAAAAACACCCAACAGCGCCAACATAACAGCGAAGTACCCAACAAAACGAAAAAACACAATGAAACCAATCACCAGAGCGGACGGACATACGGCGCCAAAACAACAGCAGCATTTTATAGCAACAACAGCAGCAGAGTCAGCAGCAACAACATAAGTAGCAGCATCAGCATATCAACGCGGGAAACAAAAAAGGTTTTATCTAAAATATTTATTATATTTATACTTCTAAATAACCCTTGAGTTAAGTTATAATTGTATAAACACACACACATAACTAAACAATTGTACATACTAACTCATCCTATACACATGCAAGTATTATACCCTTAAATACACAAACTGAATTATTACCCGATTTCTAATCAGTTTTTATTTTATTTGGCACACCGGCAAACACACGTCGATCACCCCGACAAACATATTTAAGTTAATTAACCTTCTTTAACGTAATGAAGGTAATATAAAGCCATGGCGACATAACGACAGTGCATTTAGAAGAATTCCGTAATCTTTTACTTAGGTATAAAATCGATTTACTTGTACATACACATTTAGCAATCGATATCGAAATGCTTCAAACCATTAGTTTAGCATATTTAAGTAAATTAACCTTCTTTAGCGTACTGAAATTTATATAAAGCCATAACGGCATAACGGGAGTGTATTTCGATGAATTCCGTAACCTTGCATTTAGATATAAAGTCGACTTTCTTGTATATACTCATTTAGCAATCGATATCGAAATGCTTCAAATCACTAGTTTAATATATTTAAGTTAATAAAGCTTCTTTAACGTAATGAAGGTGATATAAAGCCATAACGGCATAACGGGAGTGTATTTCGAAGAATTCCGTATTCTTATATTTAGGTATAAAGTCGACTTTCTTGTATTTACACATTTAGCAATCGATATCGAAAATCTTCAAATCATTAGTTTAACATATTTAAGTTAATTAAGCTTCTTTAACGAACGGAAGTTTGCGTAAAGCCATGGCGGCATAACGGCCGTGCATTTAGAAGAATTCCGTAATCCTCTATTTATTTACATTTAGCAATCCATATCGCAATGCTTCGAATCATTAGTTTAACATATTTAAGTTAATTAACCTTATTTATGTTACTGAAGTTTACATAAAGGCATAACGGTATAACGGCAGTGCATTTGGAAGAATTCGGTAATATTATATTTAGGTATAAAGTCGATTTTCTTGTATATATATATTTCGCAATCGATATCGAGATGCTTTAACTCATTAGTTTAACATATTTAAGTAAATAAACCTTCTTTTACGAACTGAAGTATGCATAAAGCCATGGCGGCATAACGGCAGTGCATGTAGAAGAATTCCGTTAGCTTATATTTAGGTATAAAGTCGATTTTCTTGTATATACACATTTAGCAATCGATATCGAGATGCTTCAAATCATTAGTTTGACATATTTAAGTTAATTAGCCTTCTTTAACGTAATGAAGGTGATATAAAGCCATGGCGGCATAACGACAGTATATTTGGAAGTATTCCGTAATCTTATGTTTAGATATAAATTCGATTTTCTTTTATATACGCGTTTAGCAAGCGATATCGAAATGCTTCAAATCATTAGTTTACCAAATATAAGTTAAGTAACCTTCTTTAACGTATTGAAGTTGATATAAAGCCATGGCGGCATAACGACAGTACATTTGGAAGAATTCCGTAGTCTTATATTTAGGTATAAAGTCGATTTTCTTGTATATATGCATTAAGCAATCGATATCGAAATGCTTCAAATAACTTGTTTAACATATTTAAGTTAATAAACGTTCTTCAACGAACTGAACATAAATCCATAACGGCATAACGGCAGTGCATTTAGAAGAATTCCGTTATCTTATATTAATGTATATAGTCGATTTTCTTGCATATACACATTTAGCAATCGATACCGAAATGCTTCAAATCATTAGTTTAACATATTTAAGTTAACTAGCCTTCTTTAACGTAAGGAATGTGATATAAACCATGGCGGCATAACGACATTACATATAGAAATATTCCGTAACCTTATGTGTAGATATAAATTCGATTTTCTTTTATATACACATTTAGCAAGCGATATCGAAATGCCTCAAATGCCTCAAATGCCATGGCGGCATAACGACAGTACATTTGGAAGAATTCCGTAGTCTAATATTTAGGTATAAAGTCGATTTTCTTGTATATACACATTTAGCAATCCATATCGAAATGCTTCGAATCATTAGTTTAACATATTTAAGTTAATTAACCTTATTTATGTTACTGAAGTTTACATAAAGCCATAACGGTATAACGGCAGTGCATTTGGAAGAATTCGGTAATATTATATTTAGGTATAAAGTCGATTTTCTTGTATATATATATTTCGCAATCGATATCGAGATGCTTCAACTCATTAGTTTAACATATTTAAGTTAATAAACCTTCTTTTACGAACTGAAGTGTGCATAAAGCCATGGCGGCATAACGGCAGTGCATGTAGAAGAATTCCGTTAGCTTATATTTAGGTATAAATTCGATTTTCTTGTATATACACATTTAGCAATCGACATCGAGATGCTTCAAATCATTAGTTTAAAAAATTTAAGTTCATAAACCTTCTTTAACGAACTGAAGTTGGCATAGAGCAATGGCGGCATAACGGCAGTGCATTTAGAAGAATTCCGTAATCTTAGATTTAGGTATAAAGTCGATTTTCTTGTATATACACATTTAGCAATCGATATCGAGATGCTCCAAATAATTAGTTTATAATATTTAATTTAATTAACTTTATTTATGTTACTGAAGTTTACATAAAGCCATAACGGTATAACGGCAGTGCATTTAGAAGAATTCCGTAATATTATATTTAGGTATAAAGTCGATTTTCTTGTATATATATATTTCGCAATCGATATCGAGATGCTTCAACTCATTAGTTTAGCATATTTAAGTTAATAAACCTTCTTTTACGAACTGAAGTGTGCATAAAGCCATGGCGGCATAACGGCAGTGCATTTAGAAGAATTCCGTTAGCTTATATTTAGGTATAAAGTCGATTTTCTTGTATATACACATTTAGCAATCGATATCGAGATGCTTCAAATCATTAGTTTGACATATTTAAGCTAATTAGCCTTCTTTAACGTAAGGAAGGTGATATAAAGCCATGGCGGCATAACGACAGTATATTTGGAAGTATTCCGTAATCTTATGTTTAGATATAAATTCGATTTTCTTTTATATACACCTTTAGCAAGCGATATCGAAATGCTTCAAATCATTAGTTTACCAAATATAAGTTAAGAAACCTTCTTTAACGTATTGAAGTTGATATAAAGCCATGGCGGCATAACGACAGTACATTTGGAAGAATTCCGTAGTCTTATATTTAGGTATAAAGTCGATTTTCTTGTATATATGCATTAAGCAATCGATATCGAAATGCTTCAAATAACTGGTTTAACATATTAAATTAATAAACCTTCTTCAACGAACTGAACATAAATCCATAACGGCATAACGGCAGTGCATTTAGAAGAATTCCGTTATCTTATATTAATGTATAAAGTCGATTTTCTTGCATATACACATTTAGCAATCGATATCGAAATGCTTCAAACCATTAGTTAAACATATTTAAGTTAACTAGCCTTCTTTAACGTAAGGAATGTGATATAAACCATGGCGGCATAACGACAGTACATATAGAAGTATTCTGTAACCTTATGTGTAGATATAAATTCGATTTTCTTTTATATACACATTTAGCAAGCGATATCGAAATGCCTCAAATGCCTCAAATGCCATGGCGGCATAACGACAGTACATTTGGAAGAATTCCGTAGTCTAATATTCAGGTATAAAGTCGATTTTCTTGTATATATGCATTAAGCAATCGATATCGATATGCTTCAAATAACTGGTTTAACATATTTAAGTTAATAAACCCCCTTTAACGAACTGAACATAAATTCATAACGGCATAACGGCAGTGCATTTAGAAGAATTCCGTTATCTTATATTTAGGTATAAAGTCGATTTTCTTATATATACACATTAAGCAATCGATATCGAAATGCTTCAAATCATTAGTTTAACATATTTAAGTTAATTAAGCTTCTTTAACGAACGGAAGTTTGCGTAAAGCCATGGCGGCATAACGGCCGTGCATTTAGAAGAATTCCGTAATCTTATATTTAGGTATAAAGTCGATTTTCTTGTATATACACATTAAGCAATCGATATCGAGATGCTTCAAATCATTAGTTTAACATATTTAAGTTAATTAAGCTTCTTTAACGAACGGAAGTTTGCGTAAAGCCATGGCGGCATAACGGCAGTGCATTTGGAAGAATTCCGATATCTTATATCTAGGAATAAAGTCGATTTTGTTGTATATACACATTTAGCAATCGATATCGAGATGTCTCACTTCATTAGTTTAACATATTTAAGTTAATAAACCTTCTTTAACGATCTGAAGTTTGCATATAGCCATGACGGCATAACTGCAGTGCATGTAGAAGAATTCCGTAATCTTATATTTAGGTATAAAGTCGATTTTCTTGTATATACACATTTAGCTATCGATATCGAAATGCTTCATATCATTAGTTTAACATATTAAGTTAATAAACATTTTTTAGCTTACTGAAGTCTACATAAAGCCTTAACGGTATAACGGCAGTGCATTTAGAAGAATTCCGTAATGCTATAATTTTATATTTAGGTATAAAATCGATTTTCTTGTATTTACACATTTAGCAATCGATATCGAAATGCTTCAAACCATTAGTTTAACATATTTAAAATAATTAACCTTCTTTAACGTATTGAAGGTGATATAAGGCCATGGCGGCATAACGACAGTACATGTGGAAGAATTCCGTAATCTTATATTTAGGTATAAAGTCGATTTTCTTGTATATACACATTTTCCAATCGATATCAAAATGCTTCAAATAACTGGTTTAGCATATTTAAGTTAATTAACCTGCTTTATCTTACTGAAGTTTAACGGCAGTATATGTGGCAGAATTCCGTAATCTTATATTTAGGTATAAAGTCGATTTTGTTGTACATACACATTTAGCAATCGATATCGAGATGCTTCAACTCATTAGTTTAACATATTTGAGTTAATAAACCTTCTTTAACAAACTGAAGTTGGCATAAATCCATGGCGGCATAACGGCAGTGCATTTAGAAGAATTCCGTTATCTTATATTTAGGTATAAAGTCGATTTTCTTGTATATACACATTTAGCAATCGATATCGAAATGCTTCAAATCATTAGTTTAACATATCTAAGTTAATAAACGTTCTTTAACGCACTGAAGTCTACATAAAGCCTTAAGGGTATAACTGCAGTGCATTCAGAAGAATTCCGTAAACTTCTATTTAGGTATAAAGTCGATTTTGTTGCATATACACATTTAGCAATCGATATCGAGATGCTTCAACTCATTAGTTTAACATATTTGAGTTAATAAACCTTCTTTAACAAACTGAAGTTGGCATAAATCCATGGCGGCATAACGGCAGTGCATGTAGAAGAATTCCGTTATCTTATATTTAGGTATAAAGTCGATTTTCTTGTATATACACATTTAGCAATCGATATCGAAATGCTTCAAATCATTAGTTTAACATATTTAAGTTAATTAACCTTCATTAACTTAATGAAGGTGATATAAAGCCATGGCGGCATAACGACAGTGCATTTAGAAAAATTCCGTAATCTTATATTTAGGTATAAAGTCGACTTTTTGTATACACACATTTAGCTATCGATATCGAAATGCTTCAAACCATTATTTTAACATATTTAAAATAATTAACCTTCTTTAACGTATTGAAGGTGATATAAAGCCATGGCGGCATAACGACAGTACAAGTGAAAGAACTCCGCAATCGTATATTTAGGTATAAAGTCGATTTTTTTGTATATACACATTTAGCTATCGATATCGAAATGCTTCAAATCATTAGTTAAACATATTAAGTTAATAAACATTTTTTAGCTTTTTGAAGTCTACATAAAGCCTTAACGGTATAACGGCAGTGCATTTAGAAGAATTCCGTAATGTTTTAATTTTATATTTAGGTATAAATTCGATTTTCTTGTATATACAAATTTAGCAATCGATATCGAAATGCTTCAAACCATTAGTTTAACATATTTAAAATAATTAACCTTCTTTAACGTATTGAAGGTGATATAAAGCCATGGCGGCATAACGACAGTACAAGTGAAAGAACTCCGCAATCGTATATTAAGGTATAAAGTCGATTTTCTTGTATATACACATTTTGCAATCGATATCAAAATGCTTCAAATAACTGGTTTAGCATATTTAAGTTAATTAACCTTCTTTATCTTACTGAAGTTTACATAAAGCCATAACGACATAACGGCAGTATATTTGGGTGAATTCCGAAAGCTTTTATTTAGGTATAAAATCGATTTTCTTGTACATACACATTTAGCAATCGATATCGAAATGCTCAAGTCATTAGTTTAACATATTTGAGTAAATTAACCTTCTTTAACGTACTGAAATTTATATAAAGCCATAACGGCAGTGCATTTAGAAGAATTCCGTTATCTTTTATTTAGGTATAAAGTCGATTTTCTTGTATATACGCATTTAACAATCGATATCGACGTGCTTCAAATCATTAGTTTAACATATTTAAGTTAATAAACCTTCTTTAACGCACTGAAGTCTTCATAAAGCCTTAACAGTATAACTGCAGTGCATTCAGAAGAATTCCGTAATCTTATATCTAGGTATAAAGTCGATTTTGTTGTATATAGTCATTTAGCAATCGATATCGAAATGCTTCAAATCATTAGTTTACTATATTAAAGTTAATTAAACATCTTTATTTTACTGAAGTCTACAAAAGCCTTAACGGCATAACGGCAGTGCATTTAGAAGAATTACGTAATCTTATATTTAGGTATAAAGTCGATTTGCTTGTATATACACATTTAGCAATCGATATCGAAATGCTTCAAATCATTAGTTTAACATACCTAAGTTAATAAACTTTCTTTAACGCACTGACGTCTTCATAAGGCCTTAGCGGTATAACTGCAGTGCATTTAGAAGAATTCCGTAATCTTATATTTAGGTATAAAGTCGATTTTCTTGTATATACACATTTAGCAATCGATATCGAGATGGTTCAACTCATTAGTTTAACATATTCAAGTTAATTAACCCTCTCTGTCTTACTGAAGTCTACGAAAAGCCTTAACGGCATAACGGCAGTGCATTTAGAAGAATTCCGTTATCTTATATTTAGGTATAAATTTGATTTTCTTGTATGTACACATTTAGCAAGCGATATCGAAATGCTTCAAATCATTAGTTTAACATATTCAAGTTAATTAACCCTCTCTGTCTTACTGAAGTCTACATAAAGCCTTAACGGCATAACGGCAGTGCATTTAGAAGAATTCCGTTATCTTATATTTAGGTATAAATTTGATTTTCTTGTATGTACACATTTAGCAAGCGATATCGAAATGCTTCAAATCATTAGTTTAACATATTTAAGTTAACTAACCTCCTTTAACGTATTGAAGTTGATATAAAGCCATGGCGGCATAACGGCAGTGCATTTAGAAGAAGTCCGTAGTCTTATATTTAGGTATAAAGTCGATTTTCTTGCATATATACCCATTTAGCAATCGATATCGAAATGCTTCAAATCATTAGTTTAACATATCTAAGTTAGTAAACGTTCTTTAACGCACTGAAGACTACATAAAGCCTTAAGGGTATAACTGCAGTGCATTCAGAAGAATTCCGTTATCTTATATTTAGGTATAAAAACGATTTTGTTGCATATACACATTTAGCAATCGATATCGAGATGCTTCAACTCATTAGCTTAACATATTTGAGTTAATAAACCTTCTTTAACAAACTGAAGTTGGCATAAATCCGTGGCGGCATAACGGCAGTGCATGTAGAAGAATTCCGTTATCTTATATTTAGGTGTGAAGTCGATTTTCTTGTATATACACATTTAGCAATCGATATCGAAATGCTTCAAATCATTAGTTTAACATATTTAAGTTAATTAACCTTCTTTAACGCACTGAAGTCTACATAAAGCCTTAAGGGTATAACTGCAGTGCATTCAGAAGAATTCCGTTATCTTATATTTTCTTGTATATACACATTTAGCAAGCGATATCGAATTGCTTCAAATCATTAGTTTAACATATTTAAGTTAATTAACCTTCTTTAACGTATTGAAGTTGATATTAAGCCATGGCGGCATAACGGCAGTGCATTTAGAAGAAGTCCGTAGTCTTATATTTAGGTATAAAGTCGATTTTCTTGCATATATACCCATTTAGCAATCGATATCGAAATGCTTCAAATCATTAGTTTAACATATCTAAGTTAGTAAACGTTCTTTAACGCACTGAAGACTACATAAAGCCTTAAGGGTATAACTGCAGTGCATTCAGAAGAATTCCGTTATCTTATATTTAGGTATAAATTTGATTTTCTTGTATGTACACATTTAGCAAGCGATACGAAATGCTTCAAATCATTAGTTTAACATATTTAAGTTAACTAACCTCCTTTAACGTATTGAAGTTGATATAAAGCCATGGCGGCATAACGGCAGTGCATTTAGAAGAAGTCCGTAGTCTTATATTTAGGTATAAAGTCGATTTTCTTGCATATATACCCATTTAGCAATCGATAACGAAATGCTTCAAATCATTAATTTAACATATTTAAGTTAATTAACCTTCTTTATCTTACTGAAGTTTACAAAAAGCCATAACGGTATAACAGCAATGCATTGGGAAGAATTCCGTAATCTTATATTTAGGTATAAAGTCGATTTTGTTGTATATACACATTTAGCAATCGATATCGAGATGCTTCGACTCATTAGCTTAACATATTTAAGTTAATAAATCTTCTTTAACGATCTGAATTTGGCATATAGCCACGGCGGTATTACGGCAGTGCATTTGGAAGAATTCCGTAATCTTCTATTTACGTATAAAGTCGATTTTCTTGTATTTACATATTAAGCAATCGATATCGAAATGCTTTAAAACATTAGTTTAACATATTTAAGTTAATTAATCTTCTTTATCTTACTGAAGTTTACAAAAAGCCATAACGATATAACGGCAGTGCATTGGGAAGAATTCCGTAATCTTATATTTAGGTATAAATTCGGTTTTCTTGTATATACACATTTAGCAAGCGATATCGAATTGCTTCAAATCATTAGTTTAACATATTTAAGTTAATTAACCTTCTTTAACGTATTGAAGTTGATATAAAGCCATGGCGGCATAACGGCAGTGCATTGAGAAGAATTCCGTAATCTTATATTTATGTATAAAAACGATTTTCTTTTATATACACATTTAGCAATCGATAACGAAATACTTCAAATCATTAGTTTAACATATTTAATTTAATTAACCCTCTCTATCTTACTGAAGTCTACATAAAGCCTTAAGGGTATAACTGCAGTGCATTCAGAAGAATTCCGTTATCTTATATTTAGGTATAAAGTCGATTTTCTTGTATATACACATTTAGCAATCGATATCGAAATGCTTCAAATCTCTAGTTTAACATATCTAAGTTAATAAACGTTCTTTAACGCACTGAAGTCTACATAAAGCCTTAAGGGTATAACTGCTGTGCATTCAGAAGAATTCCGTAATCTTATATTTAGATATAAAATCGAATTTGTTGTATATACGCATTTAGCAATCGATATCGAAATTCTTCAAATCATTAGTTTAATATATTTAAAATAATTAACCTTCTCTAACGTAATGAATAATGATATATGCCATGGCGGCCTAACGACAGTGCATTTAGAAGAATTCCGTAATCTTATATTAAGGTATAAACTCGATTTTGTTGTATATACGCATTTGGCAATCGATATCGAAATGCTTCAAATAACTGGTTTAGCATATTTAAGTTAATTAACCTTCTTTATCTTACTGAAGTTTACATAAAGCCATAACGGCATAACGGCAGTATATTTGGGTGAATTAAGTAAGCTTTTATTTAGGTATAAAATCGATTTTCTTGTACATACACATTTAGCAATCGATATCGAAATGCTTTAAATCATTAGTTTAACATACCTAAGTTAATAAACTTTCTTTAACGCACTGACGTCTTCATAAGGCCTTAGCGGTATAACTGCAGTGCATTTAGAAGAATTCCGTAATCTTATATTTTGGTATAAAGTCGATTTTCTTGTATATACACATTTAGCAATCGATATCGAGATGGTTCAACTCATTAGTTTAACATATTCAAGTTAATTAACCCTCTCTGTCTTACTGAAGTCTACGAAAAGCCTTAACGGCATAACGGCAGTGCATTTAGAAGAATTCCGTTATCTTATATTTAGGTATAAATTTGATTTTCTTGTATGTACACATTTAGCAAGCGATATCGAAATGCTTCAAATCATTAGTTTAACATATTCAAGTTAATTAACCCTCTCTGTCTTACTGAAGTCTACATAAAGCCTTAACGGCATAACGGCAGTGCATTTAGAAGAATTCCGTTATCTTATATTTAGGTATAAATTTGATTTTCTTGTATGTACACATTTAGCAAGCGATATCGAAATGCTTCAAATCATTAGTTTAACATATTTAAGTTAACTAACCTCCTTTAACGTATTGAAGTTGATATAAAGCCATGGCGGCATAACGGCAGTGCATTTAGAAGAAGTCCGTAGTCTTATATTTAGGTATAAAGTCGATTTTCTTGCATATATACCCAT
>JAPZAG010001048.1:0-42582 GCA_027475135.1 Bactrocera correcta
CGATTTTCTTATATATACACATTTAGCAATCTATAACGAAATACTTCAAATTATTATTTTAACTATTTAAGTTAATTAACCTTTTTTTTCTTACTGAAGTTAACATTAAGCCATAACGGTATAACGGCAGAGCATTTGGAAGAATTTCGTAATCTTATATTTATGTATAAAGTCGATTTTCTTGTATATATGCATTAAGCTATCGATTACGAAATGCTTCAAATCATAAGTTTAACATATTAAGTTAATAAACATTTTTTAGCTTACTGAAGTCTACATAAAGCCTTAACGGTATAACGGCAGTGCATTTAGAAGAATTCCGTAATGTTATAATTTTATATTTAGGTATAAAGTCGATTTTCTTGTATTTACACATTTAGCAATCGATATCGAAATGCTTCAAACCATTAGTTTAACATATTTAAAATAATTAACCTTCTTTAACGTATTGAAGGTGATATAAAGCCATGGCGGCATAACGACAGTACATGTGGAAGAATTCCGTAATCTTATATTTGGGTATAAAGTCGATTTTCTTGTATATACACATTTTGCAATCGATATCAAAATGCTTCAAATAACTGGTTTAGCATATTTAAGTTAATTAAACCCTTTTTTATCTTACTGAAGTTTACATAAAGCCATAACGACATAACGGCAGTATTGTGGCAGAATTCCGTAATCTTATATTCAGGTATAAAGTCGATTTTGTTGTACATACACATTTAGCAATCGATATCGAAATGCTTCAAATCATTATTTTAACATATTTAAGTTAATTAACCTTCTTTACCGTAATGAAGGTTATATAAAGCCAAGGCGGCATAACGACAGTGCATGTAGAAGAATTCCGTAATCTTATATTTAGGTATATATTCGATTTTTTTGTATTTACACATTTAGTAATCGATATCGAAAATCTTCAAATCATTAGTTTAACATATTTAAGATGATTAACCCTCTTTTTCTTACTGAAGTCTACAAAAGCCTTAACGGCATAACGGCAGTGCATTTAGAAGAATTCCGTAATCTTATATTTAGGTATAAAGCCGATTTTCTTGTTTATACTCATTCAACAATGGATATCGAAATGCTTCAAATCATTAGTTTAACATATATAAGTTAGTTAACCTTCTTTAACGTAATGAAGGTAATATAAAGCCCTGGCGGCATAACGATAGTGCATTTAGAAGAATTCCGTAATCTTATATTTAGGTATATAGTCGATTTTCTTGTATTTACACATTTAGCAATCGATATGGAAAATCTTCAAATCATTAGTTTAAAATATTTAAGTTAATTAACCTTCTTTAACGTAATGAAGGTAATATAAAGCCATGGCGGCATAACGACAGTGCATTTAGAATAATTCCGTAATCTTATATTTAGGTATAAGGTCGATTTTCTTGTATATACGCATTTAGCAATCGATATCGAAAAGCTTCAAATAACTGGTTTAGCATATTTAGGTTAATTAACCTTCTTTATCTTACCGAAGTTTACATAAAGCCATGACGACATAACGGCAGCATATTTGGGTGAATTCCCTAATCTATTACTTAGGTATAAAATCGATTTTCTTGTACATACAAATTTATAAATCGATATCGAAATGTTTCAAATCAGTAGTTTAGCATATTTAAGTAAATAAACCTTCTTTAGCGTACTGAAATTTATATAAAGCCATAACGGCATAACGGGAGTGTATTTCGATGAATTCCGTAATCTTGTATTTAGATATAAAGTCGACTTTCTTGTATATACTCATTTAGCAATCGATATCGAAATGCTTCAAATCATTAGTTTAATATATTTAAGTTAATAAAGTTCTTTAACGTAATGAAGGTGATATAAAGCCAAGCTTCAAATAAGTGGTTTAACATATTTAAGTTAATAATCCTTCTGTAACGAATAGAAGTTAACATAATGCCATAACGGCAGTGCATTTAGAAGAATTCCGTTATCTTATACTTAGGAATAAAGTCGATTTTTTTGTGTATATACATTTAGCAATAGATATCGAAATGCTTCAAATCATTAGTTTAACATATTTAAGTTAATAAACCTTCTTTAACGAACGGAAGTTGGCATAAAGCCATGACGGCATAACGGCAGTGCATGTAGAAGAATTCCGTTATCTTATATTTAGGTATAAAGTCGATTTTCTTGTATATACGCATTTAGCAATCGATAACGAAATGCTTCAAATGATTAGTTTATCATATTTAAGTTAATTAACCTTATTTATCTTACTGAAGTTTACGTAAAGCCATAACGGTATAACGGCAGTGCATTTGGAAGAATTCCGTAATCTTATATTTAGGTATAAAGTCGATTTTCTTGTAAATATATATTTCGCAATCGATATCCAGATGCTTCAACTAATTAGTTTAACTTATTTAAGTTAATAAACCTTCTTTAACGAACTGAAGTGTGCATAAAGCCATGGCGGCATAACGGCAGTGCATGTAGAAGTATTCCGTTAGCTTATATTTAGGTATAAAGTCGATTTTCTTGTATATACACATTTAGCAATCGATATCGAGATGCTTCAAATCATTAGTTTAACTTATTTAAGTTAATTGACCTTCTTTGACGTAATGAAGGTGATATAAAGCAATGGCGGAATAACGACAGTACATTTGGAAGTATTCCATAATCTTATGTTTAGATATAAATTCGATTTTCTTTTATATACACATTTAGCAATCGATATCGAAAAGCTTCAAATAACTGGTTTAGCATATTTAGGTTAATTAACCTTCTCTATCTTACCGAAGTTTACAAAAAGCCATAACGGCATAACGGCAGTATATTTGGGTGAATTCCGTAGTCTTTTACTTAGGTTTAAAATCGATTTTCTTGTACATACAAATTTAGAAATCGATATCGAAATGCTTCAAACCATTAGTTTAACATATTTAAAATAATTAACCTTCTTTATCTTACTGAAGTTTACATAAAGCCATAACGACGTAACGGCAGTATATGTGGCAGAATTCCGTAATCTTATATTCAGGTATAAAGTCGATTTTGTTGTACATACACATTTAGCAATCGATATCGAAATGCTTCAAATCATTAGTTTAACATATTTAATTCTAACATACTGAAATTTATATAAAGCCATAACGGCAGTGCATTTCGAAGAATTCCGAAATCTTATATTTAGGTATAAAGTCGATTTTCTTGTATATATACATTTAGCAATCGATATCGATATGCTTCAAATCATTAGTTTAACATATTGAAGTTAATTATCCTTCTTTTTCTTACTGAAGTTTACATAAAGCCATAACGGTATAACGGCAGTGCATTTGGAAGAATTCCGTAATCTTATATCTAGGAATAAAGTCGATTTTGTTGTATATATTGTATATACACATTTAGCAATCGACATCGAGATGGTTCAACTCATTAGTTTAACATATTTAAGTTAATAAACCTTCTTTAACGATCTGAAGTTTGCATATAGCATAACGGCAGTGCATGTAGAAGAATTTCGTAATCTTATATTTAGGTATAAAGTCGATTTTCTTGTATATACACATTTAGCAATCCATATCGAAATGCTTCGAATCATTAGTTTATCATATTTAAGTTAACTAACCCTCTTTATCTTACTGAAGTCTACAAAAGCCTTATCGGCATAACGGCAGTGCACTTCGAAGAATTCCGTAATCTTATGTTTAGGTATAAAGTCGATTTTCTTGTATTTACACATTTAGCAATCGATATCGAAATGCTTCAAACCATTAGTTTAACATATTTAAAATAATTAACCTTCTTTAACGTATTGAAGGTGATATAAAGCCATGGCGGCGTAACGACAGTACATGTGGAAGAATTCCGTAATCTTATATTTAGGTATAAATTCGATTTTGTTGTATATAGGCATTTAGCAATCGATATCGAAATGCTTCATATAACTGGTTGAACATATTTAGATTAATTAACCCCCTCTATCTTACTGAAGTTTACATAAAGCCATAACGGCATAACGGCAGTATGTTTGGGTGAATTCCGTAATCTTGTATTTAGATATAAAGTCGACTTTCTTGTATATACTCATTTAGCAATCAATATCGAAATGCTTCAAATCATTCGTTTAGCATATTTAAGTAAATTAACCTTCTTTAACGTACTGAAATTTATATAAAGCCATAACGGCATAACGGCAGTGTATTTCGATGAATTCCGTAATCTCATATTTAGATATAAAGCCGAATTTGTTGTATATACGCATTTAGCAATCGATATCGAAATTCTTTAAATCATTAGTTTAACATATTTAAAATAATTAACCCTTTTTAACGTAATGAAGGTGATATAAAGCCATTGCGGCCTAACGACAGTGCATTTAGAAGAATTCCGTAATCTTATATTTAGGTATAAATTCGATTTTGTTGTATATACGCATTTAGCAATTGATATCGAAATGCTTCAAATAACTGGTTAAGAAAATTTAGGTTAGTTAACCTTTTTTATCTTACTGAAGTTTACGTAAAGCCATAACGGCATAACGGCAGTATATTTAGGTGAATTCCGTAAGATTTTATTTAGGTATAAATCGATCGTACATACACATTTAGCAATCGATATCGAAATGCTCAAATCATTAGTTTAACATATTTGAGTTAATTAATCTTCTTTAACGTACTGAAATTTATATAAAGCCATAACGGCAGTGCATTTAGAAGAATTACGTTATCTTATATTTAGGTATAAAGTCGATTTTCTTGTATATACGCATTTAGTAATCGATATCGACATGCTTCAAATAATTAGTTGAACATATTTAAGTTAATAAACCTTCTTTAACGCACTGAAGTCTTCATAAAGCCTTAACGGTATAACTGCAGTGCATTTAGAAGAATTTCGTAATCTTATATTTAGGTATAAATTTGATTTTCTTGTATGTACACATTTAGCAAGCGATATCGAAATGCTTCAAATCATTAGTTCAACATATTTAAGTTAATTAACCTTCTTTAACGTATTGAAGTTGATATAAAGCCATGGCGGCATAACGGCAGTGCATGTAGAAGAATTCCGTTATCTTATATTTAGGTATAAAGTCGATTTTGTTGTATATAGACATTTAGCAATCGATATCGAAATGCTTCAAATCATTAGTTTACTATATTTAAGTAAATTAAACATCTTTATTTTACTGAAGTCTACAAAAGCCTTAACGGCATAACGGCAGTGCACTTAGAAGAATTCCGTTATCTTATATTTAGGTATAAATTTGATTTTCTTGTATGTACACATTTAGCAAGCGATATCGAAATGCTTCAAATCATTCGTTTAACAAATTTAATTAAGTTAACCTTCTTTAACGTAATGAAGGTGATATAAAGCCATGGCGGCATAACGACAGTGCATTTAGAAGAATTCCGTAAACTTATGTTTAGGTATAAAGTCGATTTTGTTGTATATACACATTTAGCAATCGATATCGAAATGCTTCAAATCATTAGGTTAATATATTTAAGTTAATAAAGCTTCTTTAACGCACTGAAGTTAACACAAAGCCATGGCGGCATAACGGCAGTGCAGGTAGAAGAATTCCGTAATCTTATATTTAGGTATAAAGTCGATCTTGTTGTATATAGACATTTAGCAATCGATATCGAAATGCTTCAAATCATTAGTTTACTATATTTAAGTAAATTAAACATCTTTATTTTACTGAAGTCTACAAAAGCCCTAACGGCATAACGGCAGTGCACTTAGAAGAATTCCGTTATCTTATATTTAGGTATAAATTTGATTTTCTTGTATGTACACATTTAGCAAGCGATATCGAAATGCTTCAAACCATTAGTTTAACATATTTAAGTTAATTAACCTTCTTTAACGTATTGAAGTTAATATAAAGCCATGGCGGCATAACGGCAGTGCATTTAGAAGAAGTCCGTAGTCTTATATTTTGGTATAAAGTCGGCTTTCTTGTATATACACATTTAGCAATCGATAACGAAATGCTTCAAATCATTAGTTTAACATATTTAAGTAAATTAACCTTCTTTATCTTACTGAAATTTACATAAAGCCATAACGGTATAACGGCAGTGCATTTGGATGAATTCCGTAATCTTATATTAAGGTTAAAAGTCGATTTTGTTGTATATACACATTTAGCAGTCGATATCGAAATGATTCATCTCATAAGTTTAACATATTTAAGTTAATAAACCTTCTTTAACGATCTGAAGTTGGCATATAGCCATGGCGGCATAACGGCAGTGCATGTAGAAGAATTCCGTAATCTCACATTTAGGTATAAATTCGATTTTCTTGTATATATACATTAAGCTATCGATATCGAAATGCTTCAAATCATTAGATTAACATGTTTAAGTTAAAAAACACTTTTTAGCTTACTGAAGTCTACGTAAAGCCTTAACGGTATAACGCCAGTGTATTAAGAGGAATTCCGTAAAGTTATAATTTTATTTTTAGGTATAAAGTCGATTTTCTTTTATTTACACATTTAGCAATCGATATCGAAATGCTTCAAACCATTAGTTTAACATATTTAAAATAATTAACCTTCTTTAACGAACAGGAATTGGCATAAAGCCATGGCGGCATAACGCTAGTGCATGTAGAAGAATTCCGTAATCTTATATTTAGGTATAAAGTCGTTTTTGTTGTATATACTCATTTAGCAATCGATATCGAAATGCTTCAAATCATTAGTTTAATATATTTAAGTAAATAAAGCTTCTTTAACGCACTGAAGTTAACATAAAGCCATGGCGGCATAACGGCAGTGCATGTAGAAGAATTCCGTAATCTTATATTTAGGTATAAAGTCGATTTTCATGTATATACACATTTAGCAATCGATATCGAAATGCTTCAAATCATTAGTTTACTATATTTAAGTTAATTAAACATCTTTATTTTACTGAAGTCTACAAAAGCCTTAACGTCATAACGGCAGTGCATTTAGAAGAATTGCTTAATCTTATATTTAGGTATAAAGTCGATTTTCGTGTATATACTCATTTAGCAATCGATATCGAAACGCTTCAAATCATTAGTTTAATATACTAAAGTTAATAAAGCTTCTTTATCCTACTGAAGTTTACATAAAGCCATAACGGTATAACGGCGGTGCATGTAGAAGTATTCCGTAATCTTATATTTAGGTATAAAGTCGATTTTCTTGTATATACACATTTAGCAATCGATATCGAAATGCTTCAAATCATTAGTTTAACATATTTAAGTTAATAAACCTTCTTTAACGCACTGTCGTCTTCATAAAGCCTTAACGGTATAACTGCAGTGCATTTAGAAGAATTTCCGTATTCTTATATTTAGGTATAAAGTCGATTTTCTTGTATTTACATATTTAGCGATCGATATCGAAATGCTTCAAATCATTAGTTTAACATATTCAAGTTAATTAACCCTCTCTGTCTTACTGAAGTCTACATAAAGCCTTAACGGCATAACGGCAGTGCATTTAGAAGAATTCCGTTATCTTATGTTTAGGTATAAATTTGATTTTCTTGTATGTACACATTTAGCAATCGATTATCGAAATGCTTCAAATCATTAGTTTAACATATTTAAGTTAATTAACCTTCTTGAACGTATTGGAGTTTATATAAAGCCATGTCGGCATAACGGCAGTGCATTTAAAAGAAGTCCGTAGTCTTATATTTTGGTATAAAGTCGGCTTTCTTGTATAATCACATTTAGCAATCGATAACGAAATGCTTCAAATCATTAGTTAACATATTAAGTTAATTAACCTTCTTTATCTTACTCAAATTTACATAAAGCCATAACGGTATAACGGCCGTGCATTTGGATGAATTCCGTAAACTTTTATTAAGGTAAAAGTCGATTTTGTTGTATATACACATTTAGCAATCGATATCGAAATGATTCATCTCATAAGTTTAACATATTTAAGTTAATACACCTTCTTTAACGATCTGAAGTTGGCATATAGCCATGGCGGCATAACGGCAGTGCATGTAGAAGAATTCCGTACTCTTATATTTAGGTATAAAGTCGATTTTCTTGTATGTACACATTAAGCTATCGATATCGAAATGCTTCAAATCATTAGATTAACATATTTAACTTAATAAACGCTTTTTAGATTACTGAAGTCTACATTAAAGCCTTAACGGTATAACGCCAGTTCATTTAGAAGAATTACGTAATCTTATATTTAGGTATAAAATCGATTTTCGTGTATATACTCATTTAGTAATCGATATCGAAATGTTTTAAAAAATTAGTTTAATATATTAAAGTTAATAAAGCTTCTTTATCCTACTTAAGTTTACATAAAGCCATAACATGTAGAAGAATTCCGTAATCTTTATATTTAGGTTATAAAGTCGATTTTCTTGTATATACGCATTTAGCAATCGATATCGAAATGCTTCAAATCATTAGTTTAATATATTTAAGTAAATAAAGCTTCTTTAACGCACTGAAGTTAACATAAAGCCATGGCGGCATAACGGCAGTGCATGTAGAAGAATTCCGTAATCTTATATTTAGGTATAAAGTCGATTTTCATGTATATACACATTTAGCAATCGATATCGAAATGCTTCAAATCATTAGTTTACTATATTTAAGTTAATTAAACATCTTTATTTTACTGAAGTCTACAAAAGGCCTTAACGGTCATAACGGCAGTGCATTTAGAAGAATTGCTTAATCTTATATTTAGGTATAAAGTCGATTTTCGTGTATATACTCATTTAGCAATCGATATCGAAACGCTTCAAATCATTAGTTTAATATACTAAAGTTAATAAAGCTTCTTTATCCTACTGAAGTTTACATAAAGCCATAACGGTATAACGGCGGTGCATGTAGAAGTATTCCGTAATCTTATATTTAGGTATAAAGTCGATTTTCTTGTATATACACATTTAGCAATCGATATCGAAATGCTTCAAATCATTAGTTTAACATATTTAAGTTAATAAACCTTCTTTAACGCACTGTCGTCTTCATAAAGCCTTAACGGTATAACTGCAGTGCATTTAGAAGAATTCCGTATTCTTATATTTAGGTATAAAGTCGATTTTTCTTGTATTTACATATTTAGCGATCGATATCGAAATGCTTCAAATCATTAGTTTAACATATTCAAGTTAATTAACCCTCTCTGTCTTACTGAAGTCTACATAAAGCCTTAACGGCATAACGGCAGTGCATTTAGAAGAATTCCGTTATCTTATGTTTAGGTATAAATTTGATTTTCTTGTATGTACACATTTAGCAATCGATATCGAAATGCTTCAAATCATTAGTTTAACATATTTAAGTTAATTAACCTTCTTGAACGTATTGGAGTTTATATAAAGCCATGTCGGCATAACGGCAGTGCATTTAAAAGAAGTCCGTAGTCTTATATTTTGGTATAAAGTCGGCTTTTCTTGTATAATCACATTTAGCAATCGATAACGAAATGCTTCAAATCATTAGTTTAACATATTAAAGTTAATTAACCTTCTTTATCTTACTCAAATTTACATAAAGCCATAACGGTATAACGGCCGTGCATTTGGATGAATTCCGTAATCTTTTATTAAGGTAAAAAGTCGATTTTGTTGTATATACACATTTAGCAAGCGATATCGAAATGCTTCAATACATAGTTTAACATATTTAAGTTAATTAACCTTCTTTAACGATCTGAAGTGGGCATATAGCCATGGAGGCATAACTGCAGTGGATGTAGAAGAATTCCGTAATCTTATATTTAGGTATAAAGTCGATTTTCTTGTATATATACATTTAGATATCGATATCGAAATGCTTCAAACCATTAGTTTAATATATTTAAGTTAATAAATCTTCTTTAACTCACTTAAGTCTACATAAAGCCCTAATGGCATAACGGCAGTGCATTTAGAAGAATTCCGTAATGTTATAATTTTATATTTAGGTGTAAAGTCGATTTTCTTGTATTTGTACATTTAGCAGTCGATATCGAAATGCTTCAAACCATTAGTTTAACATATTTAAAATAATTAACCTACTTTAACGTATTGAAGTTGATAAAGAGCCATGGCGGCATAACGACAGTACATTTTGAAGAATTCCGTAATCTTATATTTAGGTATAAAGTCGATTTTCTTGTATATACACATTAAGCAATCGATATCGAAATGCTTCAAATCATAGGTTTAAAATATTGAAGTTAATAAACCTTCTTTAACGCACTGAAGTCTACATAAAGCGTTAACGGCATAACGGCAGTGCATTTAGAAAAATTCCGTTATCTTATATTTAGGTATAAATTCGATTTTCTTGTATATACATATTTGGCAAGCGATATCGAAATGCTTCAAATCATTAGTTTAACATATTTAAGTTAATTAACCTTCTTTAACTTATAGAAGTTGATATAAAGCCATAACGACAGTACATTTGGAAGAATTCCGTGGTCTTATATTTAGGTATAAAGTCAATTTTCTTGTATATACACATTTAGCAATCGATATCGAAATGCTTCAAGTCATAGGTTTAAAATATTGAAGTTAATAAACCTTCTTTAACGCACTGAAGTCTACATAAAGCGTTAACGGCATAACGGCAGTGCATTTAGAAAAATTCCGTTATCTTATATTTAGGTATAAATTCGATTTTCTTGTATATACATATTTGGCAAGCGATATCGAAATGCTTCAAATCATTAGTTTAACATATTTAAGTTAATTAACCTCTTTAACTTATAGAAGTTGATATAAAGCCATAACGACAGTTCATTTGGAAGAATTCCGTGGTCTTATATTTAGGTATAAAGTCGATTTTCTTGTATATACACATTAAGCAATCGATATCGAATGCTTCAAATCATAGGTTTAAAATATTGAAGTTAATAAACCTTCTTTAAACGCACTGAAGTCTACATAAAGCGTTAACGGCATAAACGGCAGTGCATTTAGAAAAATTCCGTTATCTTATATTTAGGTATAAAGTCGATTTCCTTGTATATACACATTTAGCAAGCGATATCGAAATGCTTCAAATCATTAGTATAACATATTTAAGTTAATTAACCTTCTTTAACGTATTGAAGTTGATAAAGAGCCATGGCGGCATAACGACAGTACATTTTGAAGAATTCCGTAATCTTATATTTAGGTATAAAGTCGATTTTCTTGTATATACACATTAAGCAATCGATATCGAAATGCTTCAAATCATTAGTTTAACATATTTAAGTTAATTAACCTTCTTTAAACTTATAGAAGTTGATATAAAGCCATAACGACAGTACATTTGGAAGAATTCCGTGGTCTTATATTTAGGGTATAAAGTCGATTTTCTTGTATATACACATTTAGCAATCGATATCGAAATGCTTCAAATCATTAGTTTAACATATTTAAGTTAATAAACCTTCTTTAACGCACTGAAGTCTACATAAAGCGTTAACGGCATAACGGCAGTGCATTTAGAAAAATTCCGTTATCTTATGTTTAGGTATAAATTCGATTTTCTTGTATATACATATTTGGCAAGCGATATCGAAATGCTTCAAATCATTAGTTTAACATATTTAAGTTAATTAACCTTCTTTAACTTATAGAAGTTGATATAAAGCCATAACGACAGTACATTTGGAAGAATTCCGTGGTTCTTATATTTAGGTATAAAGTCGATTTTCTTGTATACACATATTTGGCAAGCGATATCGAAATGCTTCAAATCATTAGTTTACATATTTAAGTTAATTAACCTTCTTTTAACTTATAGAAGTTGATATAAAGCCATAACGACAGTACATTTGGAAGAATTCCGTGGTCTTATATTTAGGTATAAAGTCGATTTTCTTGTATATACACATTTAGCAATCGATATCGAAATGCTTCAAATCATTAGTTTAACATATTTAAGTTAATAAACCTTCTTTAACGCACTGAAGTCTACATAAAGCGTTAAACGGCATAACGGCAGTGCATTTAGAAAAATTCCGTTATCTTTATATTTAGGTATAAATTCGATTTTCTTGTATATACATATTTGGCAAGCGATATCGAAATGCTTCAAATCATTAGTTTAACATATTTAAGTTAATTAACCTTCTTTAACTTATAGAAGTTGATATAAAGCCATAACGACAGTACATTTTGAAGAATTCCGTGGTCTTATATTTAGGTATAAAGTCGATTTTCTTGTATACACATATTTGGCAAGCGATATCGAAATGCTTCAAATCATTAGTTTAAACATATTTAAGTTAATTAACCTTCTTTAACTTAAAGAAGTTGATATAAAGCCATAACGACAGTACATTTGGAAGAATTCCGTGGTCTTATATTTAGGTATAAAGTCGATTTTCTTGTATATACACATTTAGCAATCGATATCGAAATGCTTCAAATCATTAGTTTAACATATTAAGTTAATAAACATTTTTTAGCTTACTGAAGTCTACATAAAGCCTTAACGGTATAACGGCAGTGCATTTAGAAGAATTCCGTATGTTATAATTTTATATTTAGGTGTAAAGTCGATTTTCTTGTATTTACACATTTAGCAGTCGATATCGAAATGCTTCAAACAATTAGTTTAACATATTTAAAATAATAAACCTTCTTTAACGTATTGAAGTTGATACAAAGCCATGGCGGCATAACGACAGTACATTTAGAAGAATTCCGTAATCTTATATTTAGGTATAAAGTCGATTTTCTTGTATATACACATTTAGCAATCGATATCGAAATGCTTCAAATCATAAGTTTAAAATATTTAAGTTAATAAACCTTCTTTAACGCACTGAAGTCTACATAAAGCCTTGACGGTATAACTGCACTGCATTTAGAAGAATTCCGTTATCTTATATTTAGGTATAAATTCGACTTTCTTGTATATATTCATTTAGCAAGCGATAGCAAAATGCTTCCAACCATCAGTTTAACACATTTAAAATAATTAACCTTCTTAAACGTATTGAAGTTGATACAAGCCATGGCGGCATAATGACAGTACATTTGGAAGAATTCCGTAATCCTATATTTAGGTATAAGTCGATTTTCTTGTATATACACATTTAGCAATCGATATCGAAATGCTTCAAATCATTAGTTTAACATATTTAAGTTAATAAACCTTCTTTAACGCACTGAAGTCTACATAAAGCGTTAACGGCATATCGGCAGTGCATTTAGAAAAATTCCGTTATATTTTATTTAGGTATAAATTCGATTTTCTTGTATATACACATTTAGTAATCGATATCGAAATGCTTCAAATCATTACTTTAACATATTAAAGTTAATAAACCTTCTTTAAACGCACTTAAGTCTACATAAAGCCCTTATGGCATAACGGCAGTGCATTTAGAAGAATTCCGTTATCTTATATTTAGGTATAAATTCGATTTTTCTTGTATATACACATTTAGCAATCGATATCGAAATGCTTTAGATCATTAGTTTAACATATTTAAGTTAATAACCTTCTTTAACACACTTAAGTCTACATAAAGCCCTAATGGCATAACTGCAGTGCATTTAGAAGAATTCCATAATGTTATAATTTTATATTTAGGTATAAAGTCCATTTTCTTGTATTTACACATTTAGCAATCGATATCGAAATGCTGCAAACCATTAGCTTAACATATTTAAGTTAATAAACCTTCTTTTACGCACTGAAGTCTACATAGAGCGTTAACGGCATAACGGCAGTGCATTTAGAAAAATTCCGTTATCTTATATTTAGGTATAAATTCGATTTTCTTGTATATACACATTTAGCAAGCGATATCGAAATGCTTCAATTCATTAGTTTAACATATTTAAGTTAATTAACCTTCTTTAACGTATTAAGGTGATACGAAGCCATGGCGGCATAAACGACAGTACATTTGGAAGAATTCCGTAGTCTTATATTCAGGTATAAAGTCGATTTTCTTGTATATATGCATTAAGCAATCGATATCGAAATGCTTCAAATCATTAGTTTAACATATTTAAGTTAATTAACCTTCTTTAACTTATAGAAGTTGATATAAAGCCATAACGACAGTACATTTGGAAGAATTCCGTGGTCTTATATTTAGGTATAAAGTCGATTTTCTTGTATATACACATTTAGCAATCGATATCGAAATGCTTCAAATCATTAGTTTAACATATTTAAGTTAATAAACCTTCTTTAGCGCACTGAAGTCTACATAAAGCGTTAACGGCATAACGGCAGTGCATTTAGAAAAATTCCGTTATCTTATATTTAGGTATAAATTCGATTTTCTTGTATATACATATTTCGCAAGCGATATCGAAATGCTTCAAATCATAAGTTTAACATATTTAAGTTAATTAACCTTCTTTAACTCACGGAAGTCTACATAAAGCCTTAACGGCATAACGGCAGTGCATTTAGAAGAATTCCGTTGTCTTCTATTTAGGTATAAATTCGATTTTCTTGTATATACACATTTTAGCAATCGATATCGAAATGCTTCAAATCATTAGTTTAACATGTTTAAGTTAGTAAACCTTCTTTAACGCACTTAAGTCTACATAAAGCCCTAATGGCATAACGGCTGTGCATTTAGAAGAATTCCATAATGTTATAATTTTATATTTAGGTATAAAGTCGATTTTCTTGTATATACACATTAAGCAATCGATATCGAAATGCTTCAGCTCATTAGTTTAACATATTTATGTTAATAAACCTTTTTTAACGATCTGAAGTGGGCATATAGCCATGGAGGCATAACTGCAGTGCACGTAGAAGAATTCCATAATCTTATATTTAGGTATTAAGTCGATTTTCTTGTATATACATATTTAGCTATCGATATCGAAATGCTTCGAATCATTAGTTTAACATATTAAGTTAATAACCATTTTTTAGCTTACTGAAGTCTACATAAAGCCTTAACGGTATAACGGCAGTGCCTTTAGAAGAATTCCGCAATGTTATAATTTTATATTTAGGTGTAAAGTCGATTTTCTTGTATTTGTACATTTAGCAGTCGATATCGAAATGCTTCAAACCATTAGTTTAACATATTTAAAATAATTAACCTTCTTTAACGTATTGAAGTTGATACAAAGCCATGGCGGCATAACGACAGTACATTTTGAAGAATTCCGTAGTCTTATATTCAGGTATAAAGTCGATTTTCTTGTATATATGCATTAAGCAAGCGATATCGAAATGCTTCAAATAACTGGTTTAACATATTTAAGTTAGTAAACCTTCTTTAACGAACTGAAGTTAATATAAAGCCATAACGGCATAACGGCATAACGGCAGTGCATTAAGAAGAATTACGTAATCTTATATTTAGGTATGAATTCGATTTTCTTGTATATACTCATTTAATAAACTTCAGTGCGTTAAAGAAGGTTTATTATAAATAACTTGAAAATGTAAAACTAATGATTTGAAGCATTTCGATATCGATTGCTAAATGTGTATGTACAACAATATCGACTTTATACCTGAATAAAAGATAACGGAATTCTTCTACATGCACTGCCGTTATGCCGTTAAGGCTTTTGTAGACTTCAGTATGAAAAAGAGGGTTAATTAACTTAAATATGTTAAACAAATGTTTTGAAGCATTTCGATATCTATTGCTAAGTGAGTATATACAAGAAAATCGACTTTATACCTAAATATAAGATTATGGAATTCTTCTAAATGCACTGCCGTTATGCCGCCATGGCTTCATGTCACCATCGGTAGGTTAAAGAAGGTAATTTAACTTAAATATGTTAAACTAAAGATTTGAAGCATTTCGATATCGATAGCTAAATGTGCTAGTACAAGACTTTATACCTAAACATAGGATAACGGAATTCTTCCAAATGCACTGCTGTTAATCCGCCATGGCTTTATGTCAACTTCAGTTCGTTAAAGAAGGCTTGTTAACTTAAATATGTTAAACTAATGATTTGAAGCATTTCGATATCGATTTCTAAATGCATATATACAAGAAAATCGACTTTATACCTAAATATAAGATTACGGAATTTTTCCAAATCTGCTCTCGTTATGCCGCCATGGCTTTATATCGACTTCAATACGTTAAAGAAGGTTAATTAACTTAAATATGTTAAACTAATGATATGAAGCATTTCGATATCGCTTGCTAAATGTGTATATAAAAGAAAATCGAATTTATACCTAAATATAAGATAACGGAATTATTCTAAACGCACTGCCGTTATGCCGTTAAGGCTTTATGTAGACTTCAGTAAGATAGAGGGGAATAAATAACTTAAATATGTTAAACTTATGATTTGAAGCATTTCGATATCGATTGCTAAATATGTAAATACAAGAAAATCGAATTCATACCTAAATATAAGATTACGGAATTGTTCCAAATGTACTGTCGTTATGCCGCCATGGCTTTGTATCACCTTCAATACGTTAAAGAAGGTTTATTAACTTAAATATGTTAAACTAATGATTTGAAGCATTTCGATATCGATTGCTAAATGAGTATATACAAGAAAATCGAATTCATACCTAAATATAAGATTACGTAGTTCTTCTAAATGCACTACCGTTATGCCGTTAAGGCTTTTGCAGGCTTCAGTTAGAAAAAGAGGGTTAAGTAACTTAAATATGTTAAACTAATGATTTGAAGCATTTCGATATCGATTGCTTAATGTGTATATACAAGAAAATCGACTTTATACCTAAATATAAGATTACGGAATTGTTCCAAATGTACTGTCGTTATGCCGCCATGGCTTTGTATCACCTTCAATACGTTAAAGAAGGTTTATTAACTTAAATATGTTAAACTAATGATTTGAAGCATTTCGATATCGATTGCTAAATGAGTATACACAAGAAAATCGAATTCATACCTAAATATAAGATTACGTAGTTCTTCTAAATGCACTGCCGTTATGCCGTTAAGGCTTTTGCAGGCTTCAGTAAGAAAAAGAGGGTTAAGTAACTTAAATATGTTAAACTAATGATTTGAAGCATTTCGATATCGATTGCTAAATGTGTATGTACAACAAAATCGACTTTATACCTAAATATAAGATAACGGAATTCATATAAATATACTGCCGTTATGGCTTTATGTAATTTTCAGTAAGACAAAGAAGGTTAATTAACTTAAATATGTTAAACTTATGATTTGAAGCATTTCGATATCGATTGCTAAATATGTAAATACAAAAAAATCGACTTTGTACCTAAATATAAGATTACGGAATTCTTCCAAACGCACTGCCGTTATGCCGTTATGGCTTCATATTAACTTCAGTTCGTTAAAGAAGGTTTATTAACTTAAATATGTTAAACCAGTTATTTGAAGCATTTCGATATCGATTGCTTAATGCATATATACAAGAAAATCGACTTTATACCTAAATATAAGGCTACGGAATTCTTCCAAATGTACTGTCGTTATGCCGCCATGGCTCTTTATCAACTTCAATACGTTAAAGAAGGTTAATTAACTTAAATATGTTATACTAATGATTTGAAGCATTTCGATATCGCTTGCTAAATGTGTATATACAAGAAAATCGAATTTATACCTAAATATAAAATTATAACATTACGGAATTCTTCTAAATGCACTACCGTTATACCGCTAAGGCTTTTGCAGACTTCAGTAAGAAAAAGAGGGTTAGGTAACTTAAATATGTTAAACTAATGATTTGAAGCATTTCGATATCGATTGCTAAATGTGTATGTACAACAAAATCGACTTTATACCTAAATATAAGATAACGGAATTCATATAAATATACTGCCGTTATGCCGTTATGGCTTTATGTAAACTTCAGTAAGATAAAGAAGGTTAATTAACTTAAATATGCTAAACCAGTTATTTGAATCATTTCGATATCGATTGCAAGATGTGTATTTATAAGAAAATCGACTTTATGCCTAAATATAAGACTACGGAATTCTTCCAAACGCACTGCCGTTATGCCGTTATGGCTTTATATTAACTTCAGTTCGTTAAAGAAGGTTTATTAACTTAAATATGTTAAACCAGTTATTTGAAGCATTTCGATATCGATTGCTTAATGCATATATACAAGAAAATCGACTTTATACCTAAATATAAGACTACGGAATTCTTCCAAATGTACTGTCGTTATGCCGCCATGGCTCTTTATCAACTTCAATGCGTTAAAGAAGGTTAATTAACTTAAATATGTTAAACTAAAGATTTGAAGCATTTCGATATCGCTTGCTAAATGTGTATATACAAGAAAATCGAATTTATACCTGTTGAGATGAGCTCCAGTCGCCCGAACTAAGTCAACTAAAGGGCATCACTGATCAGTGAATACAACACTCTCCACATCAACGCGTTAATTAGAGAAAAAAAAAGGGGCATCATTGATCATCTCCACACCCAACTGTTTTTGTTCCATTTTCATCTTATACCAACGAGAAGGTGACGCTGTGCCGTTTTTTGTTCTACACAGTTCGAGAAGTCACGTTCGCCGCTACGCACGCGCCCGCACCGTCATTTTTTTAAAAACAATTATTAAACAACACCGAAGTTAAGAGACATTTTTCAGTGAGCCGATCCAGTGCGTTTATTGAAGTATATTTTATTGAAGTCACGTTCGCCGGTACATACGCGCCCGCACCGTCATTTTTTAAAAACAACTATTAAACAACACCGAAGTTAAGAGACATTTTTCAGTGAGCCGATCCAGTGCGTTTATTGAAGTATATTTTATTGAAGTAACGTTCGCCGGTACATACGCGCCCGCACCGTCATTTTTTAAAACAACTATTAACCATCACCGAAATTGTGAAATATTTCTAAATCGATATGAATAAATAGTCATATTTAATACTATGTTATCCTAAACAATACAATGTACGCATTCCCCTTTTAAATAATATTGATTACGGAAAATATATTAAACGGAATGCAAATTGCAACATAAAATTGTTGCGACGAATTCAAATATGTAACTTTAGACTTAATCAATAATATAATACAGTAGTTTACGTTTGATTGAGAAGCCGTCAGGCGAAATAATTTTTTATTCACATATGATATCGCTACTATCCGAATAAATATGGTCCTTCGAGGAAAAAAGAACGGCACTATGGCGGTAAAATAAAAACGGTTATATACAGTTACGGCCAATAACGGAAGCATCCATGTATATATATACATGCGCTTAAAACAAAAAAAAAAAAAAACAGTTACAACTTTTACATAACAAGAAAAAGATTTTCGGAAAGGTGCAGTGACAAAGTGAACACATATACACATATATTATGCAATCGTAACAAAAAAAAAGAAAAACCGACAAGTGAAGTAAAGTAAAGTGATTCGGTTGATAGCGCGGCGTGTAGCAGATTTCCAAATAAATTTTTGTACTTGTTTTTCTGCAAAGGCAAACGAAAGCAGTTGACTTGTAAAATCAATTAGTTTTTACAAATACGTAGAAAACGAAAACGTATTGCAACAAATTTTTATTTTACGAAGTGGAAACATAAACAGTCACATATACAGTGCATACAGATTATAACATTTTTAATAAATTCCCAAGTAAATGAAAATGGTGTAAATGTGAAGTGAAAGAATATAACAAAAAGCAACAAAGCAAAAGCAGTGAAGATTTTTTATGTGACTAGTTTCTCCAATGTTTTCTGCCCCCTTACCTATTATTGGTGTTGGAAAATAATCATCGATATTAATGTGAAATAAATATTGATACCATACGATCAAAAAACAAACGGGCGTGCAACTAACACATAATGGAAAGAAACTCAATCTAAACGGGCGCGGGAAAAAAAAAAAAATATATATAAATAAATAATAAAAGTAATTAAATACATCAAACAACAAATACAACGGACCAAACCTGCGAAGACAAGAGGAGGACATCAACCCCTATATGGAAACATTTACACCCCCCAAACTGAGTCGTATCGATTCCTACTAGTATCTTAGCACTTTATATATGTATGTATGTATATGTATGTTTGAAGCCCATATTGGCAATATTAGTTCAAATTATTTCAAAGCGGTTGTGTAAAACAAAAAAAAAAAATAAAGAGATACACAGATGTATACATACCGACTAAATACACAAAATAAAATCAAACATACATAGTTATTCTATATACATACCTTATCATATATTACAAATACGAAATATAAATAAAAATTTATAATAACATATATTTGGGGTACTCACAACCCGTCGTAAAGCATCGAAAAATCGTAAAATTATACAGTTTTACACTGGTTTAAAAAAAAAAAAAAAAAAAAATTTTTGTTGGGTTTCATACCAAAATGAGTTCACACATTTACAATTCTCAGTGATATGTTTTCGAATTATTATAACCTATGACTTTAGGAGACTTGTGAAAACCCTAATTATATATACTAAAAATTTTAGAAATCTATACATACATACAATTATATATATATATATATATACATAGATAAATAAATAAATATTTTCATACGTACTAATCTGTACATACTCACATAGTACGTACTTTTATTCAAAGTGACCGCTTTAACGAGTACACAAACAGGGACAGTCAGAAAAGTCCGCATATATATAATATATAAAGTTTAAAACCAAACTACATACAACCGCTCAAACGCTAAATCTGAAAAACGCGTATTTTATTACTTTCAACAGAAATTAAAGCTCTTATCGACGCGAAAGCGTTTTACGGTTCTCTAAATTTATTCGTTTGCTTTAAATCAGAAAATTGTATATTTATACATATATTACCATTTTTCATCTAAATGAACACAGATTCAAAGGAATCTAAGTCTCATCAATTTCTAAAAATACCAAAAATGATTTCGGATGAAAAAAGTCCATGTACACCGGCAGAAGCTACACGCTCGAAGCAAGGTGCTACAAAACAAAAACGGGGTAAAGACGTTTCGTACACTAAATTTTTATCAGAGAGTGACAGCTTAATACGATACTGCACTCGATTCTCATCTTCGCCGATTCTAGATAATTCTGAATCGGTACTAGAAATCAAGAATCAAAACCTTGACAATTTTTGGACACGTCTCCAAGCGGCCTATGACGCCATTGTAGAAACGGATGATTCGGATCTTCCGGAAAATTTCAAAACCTCGGCTTACTCCAAATATGAAAATTGTCTTGACCAATATGAAGAGACAAAAGCCATGATCTCTGATCAATTAAAATTAACAAGGTCAATCGCACCAAATCCACAACTGAGAGTAGAGTTACCACAAACACAGGCCCAAGAGGCAAGCTCAGGTATTCATCTCAAAGTGCCAGCATGTGACACAGAAATTTTTCATGGGGGTTATGAACAATGGCCGTCCTTCCGGGACATGTTCACCGCCGTTTACATAAACCACCCAAAGTTATCTAATGCACAAAAATTGTATCACCTCCGATACAAAACAAAAGGTCAAGCAGGCGTCATAGTAAAACAGTTCGCTCTTAATGACAACAATTTCAATTTAGCCTGGGAAGCTTTAAAAGAACGATACGAGAATGAAAGAATACTGGTCGACAAACAAGTGACCATATTAATGAATTTACCAAAAATTCAGAGAGAAACAAGTGAAGAATTCATAAAACTTCAATCCACTGTTTCGAATTGTTTGTCGGTTCTAACGACACAAAATATTCCCACTGACAATTGGGACCCCATACTGGTAAACATATGCTCCGCGGCATTACCAGAAAAATCGTTGCTTTTGTGGGAGCAATCGCTCTCTTCGCGAAGAAAGTGCCCAACGTGGCAACAGATGAAAGATTTCCTAACTACCCAATATGAAATCGCGGAAAGGGTTGATAAAAAAATGGTCAGAACTAAAAACGTTCAACTGGACCTAAATCGCAGCTTCATGCGACCCCAAGCTAATAACAACAATTTAAATCGTAGTTTTTTCAAAACGCAATCGTTCACTTCCGAACAAAACAATCATACGTCATGCGAACTATGCACAGGAGGGCATAAACTCAAATCTTGCGATAAGTTTAAAAAATTGAATATTAATGAAAGGAACAACTTTGTCAGATCAAAAAGACTCTGCACAAATTGTTTGTCCCATTCTCACAATCTAAATAATTGCGAAAGCAAATTCAATTGCGTTTATTGCCACAAAAGGCATCACTCAATGTTGCACTTCAATAATTTCTCCAAAACACCCCAAACTAGCGCTTTCCCAAAAAGAGCCACGGGTTTAGTTGCAACCGCAACTCCCGAATCTCAAAATTCCGAAATATGCCAAGAAACCCCTTGCTGCTCAAAGGCGGTAAAAACTCAAACGCTACACAGCGAAAATCAAAGTAGGGTACTACTCCATCGAACATCGAGGAGAACTGTTTAAGCTCAGAGCCCTAATAGACCAAGGATCACAACGATCTTTCATAGCGTCTAGGGCACAAAATAGGCTAAAACTGCCAACAAAACAAGCCAACTTTGAAATTACGGGAATGGGCGGACGAGTAGTACAAAACTCAAGTAAAATCTGTCCCATTACCCTAATTTCCCCCCAAGCGGATAAGCGCATTCAAGCAGATGCAATAGTCTTACCGCAACTAACCAATATGTTACCAAGCTATCACATAAATAGCAAGCAATGGCACAAGGTTACACACCTAAAGCTAGCAGATCCCAACTGCAACACCCCCGCTCAAATAGACCTTCTATTAGGCAGCGATCTCATATCGCAAATTATACTAGAGGGTGTTGAGAAAATTTCTAAAACACTACTGGCGCAAAATACCATTTTCGGATGGGTCCTAAGTGGACTAGTTGCGGAACCAGTCACAGCAATGACAACTCAAGTTGAGGAAATCTCAAACGAGTACCTCAATTCACAATTGAGAAAGTTTTGGGAGTTAGAAGAACTCCCCTCCATTTTAATTACAACACCAGAAGATCAGTACTGTGAAGACTTTTACAAAGCCACAACTACTCGATCAGCTAATGGTCGGTATGTCGTCCGACTACCACTAAGACAACAATTTCCAGACACACTCGCCTTAGGTCACTCTCGCACCTCTGCAATGCAGCAGTTTCTAAGTATGGAAAAAAACCTACTTAGAAAAGGTGAGCTAAAACAAGATTATGATGGTGTCTTGGAAGAATATCTTCATTTAAATCACATGGAGGAAGTAAGCCCATGTGAAAAAATCATAAGAGGCAAATATCACTCTTTCTACTTGCCACATCATGCAGTAGTAAAGCCTGAGAAAAAAACAACCAAAGTTCGAGTTGTCTTCAATGCCTCAAGAACCACTAGCTCGGGGAACTCCCTAAACGATATCCTGTTTACGGGACCCACGCTCCAACCTGATTTAATGCTGCTTATTCTAAACTGGCGTAGTTTCAAATACGTATTCAACGGGGACGTCGAAAAAATGTATAGACAAATAGTCGTACATAAAGACGATCAAGATTTTCAGCGCATTATTTTCCGAAAATCCCCCAATGGTCCACTTCGCGACTTCAAATTAAAAACAGTTACCTTTGGCGTGAACTGTGCCCCATATCTAGCCATCCGTACACTCCACGAACTGGCAGAAGACACAAAGTCAGAATTTCCTCTGGCAACAAAAATCTTAAAAACACAAACGTATGTAGACGATATTCTGTCTGGGAGCCACAGCCTCTCACAAGCATACGAGTCCTTATCACAAGTGACAAAGGCCCTCAACACAGCAGGGTTCCCCCTAAAAAAGATTACGGCAAATCACCCAAATATATTAAAAGACATACCAAAAGAAAATTTGTTGGATACTAAATTCCTCATATTCGAAGAGGAAAGTACCACAAAAACTCTAGGCATCCAATGGAATGCGGTATCGGACCAGTTCTCCTATACGACCGTGTCCATATCCGCATTATCCGCCGTTACAAAACGCCAAATTCTCTCTTCTGTGGCAAAACTTTTTGACCCCGCAGGATGGCTTTCGCCAATTATGATACAAGCCAAAATCCTGATACAAGAACTATGGCTAGATGGTACCGACTGGGACGAGCAAGTAAAACCACTTCGTCTAGAAAAGTGGTCCCAGTTCGCGAGTAATCTGAACGACATCTCGCAGATACAAATTCCACGGTGGGTAAACTATTCTCCCGAATACAAAGTGGAACTACACGGCTTCTGTGACGCCTCTGAAAAAGCATATTGTGCCACCATATATGTGCGCACACAAAGCGATACCGCAACCACAAGCCACTTATTAGTGGCAAAATCAAAAGTTGCGCCTCTAAAAACGGTAAGTCTACCACGACTTGAACTATGCGGCGCACTGCTACTAGCAAAACTAGTTTCCATGGTGCAGACCCACTTAGACATGGCAAAATACAAGCTATATCTCTGGTCTGATTCCGAAATAGTCCTAGCCTGGTTGGAAAAGCCCCCACATGCGTGGAAAACATATATTTCCAACAGAACGTCTCAAATACTTGACCTAGTAGGAGCAGCCACTTGGCGACACGTAGCCAGTGCTGACAATCCTGCCGATCTAGGTACAAGAGGGTGCAAACCCCTGCACCTGGCCACCACCACGCTCTGGTGGAATGGCCCTCGATGGCTAGCAGAATCTTCCGATTCTTGGCCACAATCGCCGCTGCGCAACATAATTGCGCCCGAGAGTCGAAAGATCAACACCTACTACACAATATTGGAGGATAATGACATCCTTGAACGATTTTCATCGTTCCCCCGAGCCCTCAGAGTCGTCGCCTATATGTTCCAGTTCATAGAGCGACTTAAACATAAACTGAAAGGAGCAACTTACCCCCAATGCGATACATTGACGCACCAAGCCTTACAAAAGGCAAAGGTCGCTCTTATCGCATCAACTCAAATGCGCTACTTCAGCCGCGACATAGCATCACTAAGAGAATCGAAGCCGATTGATAAAAAAAGCTCCCTCTTAGTGCTAACCCCGTTCTTAGACACGAAAGGGCTGCTTCGGGCCAATGGTCGGCTTGCCAATTCAAGCCTAACATACAACGAGCGCCACCCCATAATAATACCTGAGAAATCTCCATTTGCCACATTATTCCTACATTACATCCACATATTAATGTTACACGCCGAAAACCGTCTCATGCAGCATGTGGTACGACAGGAATATTACATTCCACGTTTGAAGCCCCAAATCAAGAAATGCATTTTCAGGTGCAAGATCTGCACTATGCATAAACAGAAAATGCGAACACAGATTATGGCAGCACTTCCACCGGAACGCTGCAACTTTGCTCCGCCTTTTACCACTACAGGTGTAGATTTTGCTGGTCCTTTTCAGATAAAGGCTTCCATGCTAAGATCTCCTACCCTCATGAAAGGCTATGTGGCTGTTTTTGTCTGTTTCACAACAAAGGCAGTACACCTGGAGCTATGTACTAATCTGACCAGGGAGGCTTTTCTTGCCGCATTTGCTCGCTTCGTCGCAAGACGTGGTTTTCCTTCAAAAATCATGAGCGATAATGGCAAAACATTTATTGGAGCCCAAAGAGCTACCGAGAAACAGTTTGTGGAGTTCATGAAACAAGTCTCACCTGACATTGTTCAAAAATACGCCCCTCAAGGTATAAACTGGCAATTCATCCCCCCAAGCGCTCCTCATATGGGTGGTTTATGGGAATCAGCGGTAAAGAGCTTTAAATCTCATTTCAAGAAGCTCGCTGGCAAGCTCAAATTCAATTATGAAGAATTCACGACATTGTTAACCAGAATCGAAGCCGTTCTCAACTCTCGGCCTCTCGCTATACTCTCGCAAGACCCCTCCGACTTTGCTGCCCTTACCCCAGGGCATTTTCTTAAAGGAGCGCCCATTCTGGCCACACCTGAGCCAGGCATGGAGTCGCCGTCCTTACTGAACCGATGGGAACGAATTAAAATTCTCCATCATAACTTTAGCCGACGTTGGAAAGAAGAGTATTTAAAAGACCTTCACAAGAGGTATAAATGGAAAATCCCAGAACAGGCTCCAATGCTTGGAGATTGTGTCCTAATTCACGACTAGTGTCTTCCCCCCACAGAATGGCGGCTTGGCCGCATAGAGAAACTTCACTACGGTTCTGACGGTCACATCCGGGTGGTTGATCTCCGTACGCAAAACGGAACGCTAACCCGGCCGCTTGTAAAATTATGTTTCTTACCAACTGCCGCCACTTACGAAAACGCAAGTAATAACCCTGCCTAAACTGATCCGAAAGTTCGGGAAAAAGAAAATAAATTAACAATATCATTAAGAAAAAAAAGGGGAATACAATAAGCTTCAAGCCGTAAGACCAACGTAGACCTACATATATATCGCAACCCAATAGACGGACGATCATTTAGTCATGCGCCCTCACGTGGCATCCTGTTCATGCACGCTTACAGGCAATCAACTTATAATCATTACGATTTTCTCTTTCCACAGATCGATATGGATACACCGGTAACCCCCACGCCAACTCTTCGGTCGGCTGTTACTGTGCCTCGCTCCGGAACTGTTCCAGTAGCAGCGCCCCGAACCAGCACGGCAGCAAGGGCGCCAACCGTGGCACGTAGCTCAACACGCGCATCACCGACGCCGGCGCCTCCGAAACCGCAACGCACCAGATGTCCGCTCTGCTGCCGTTCTCATAGGCTGCAGCATTGCTCTATTTTCAAGGGAATGTTACCCGTACAACGCCAGAAGGTGGCACAGGCACATGGCCATTGTTTAAACTGCTTGGCCCAGTCACACGCCACGCTTGAATGCGAATCTGATACTTTGTGCCGGTTGTGTGAAAGACCGCATCATACGTTACTCCACCGGAACGCCGGACATCCTGGCTCCCCAACTGTACTCCGCCGCCGTACGGCCCCCCGACGATCGCAGCCTAACCGCGTGGCACGGCAACCAGAAGCGGGATGGTCCTGGCGCCCCCTCAATACGACCTCTACGCGCAGCCAAATAAGGCCACAACCTCGCCGCCCCACCGGCCTGAGCGGCGTTGTAGCTACGTCACAGGCACTACAGCGTCTACTAGGCTAGTACTCGCCTAGGGGGGGCAGGATGTTGAGATGAGCTCCAGTCGCCCGAACTAAGTCAACTAAAGGGCATCACTGATCAGTGAATACAACACTCTCCACATCAACGCGTTAATTAGAGAAAAAAAAAGGGGCATCATTGATCATCTCCACACCCAACTGTTTTTGTTCCATTTTCATCTTATACCAACGAGAAGGTGACGCTGTGCCGTTTTTTGTTCTACACAGTTCGAGAAGTCACGTTCGCCGCTACGCACGCGCCCGCACCGTCATTTTTTTAAAAACAATTATTAAACAACACCGAAGTTAAGAGACATTTTTCAGTGAGCCGATCCAGTGCGTTTATTGAAGTATATTTTATTGAAGTCACGTTCGCCGGTACATACGCGCCCGCACCGTCATTTTTTAAAAACAACTATTAAACAACACCGAAGTTAAGAGACATTTTTCAGTGAGCCGATCCAGTGCGTTTATTGAAGTATATTTTATTGAAGTAACGTTCGCCGGTACATACGCGCCCGCACCGTCATTTTTTAAAACAACTATTAACCATCACCGAAATTGTGAAATATTTCTAAATCGATATGAATAAATAGTCATATTTAATACTATGTTATCCTAAACAATACAATGTACGCATTCCCCTTTTAAATAATATTGATTACGGAAAATATATTAAACGGAATGCAAATTGCAACATAAAATTGTTGCGACGAATTCAAATATGTAACTTTAGACTTAATCAATAATATAATACAGTAGTTTACGTTTGATTGAGAAGCCGTCAGGCGAAATAATTTTTTATTCACATATGATATCGCTACTATCCGAATAAATAATACCTAAATATAAAATTATAACATTACGGAATTCTTCTAAATGCACTGCCGTTAGGCTTTCGAAAAGACTACGCGCGACCGCTTTTGTTACAAAAGATGGCGCGCCCGCTTGAAGGTTAAATATGTTAAACTAATGGTTTGAAGCATTTCGATATCGACTGCTAAATGTGTAAATACAACAAAATCGACTTTATACCTAAATATAAAATTATAACATTACAGATTTCTTCTAAAAGCACTGCCGTTATACCGTTAAGGCTTTATATAGACCTCATTAAGCTAAAAAATGTTTATTAACTTAATATGTTAAACTAATGATTTGAAGCATTTCGATATCGATAGCTAAATGTGTATATACAAGAAAATCGACTTTATACCTGAATATAAGATTACGGAATTCTTCTACATGCACTTCCGTTATGCCGCCATGGCTTTGTATCAACTTCAATATGTTAAAGAAGGTTAATAACCTTAAATATGTTAAACTATCGATTTGAAGCATTTCGTTATCGATTGCTTAATGTGTATATTCAAGAAAATCGAATTTATACCTAAATATAAGATAACGGAATTCTTCTAAACGCACTGCCGTTATGCCGTTAAGGCTTTATGTAGACTTCAGTAGGATAGAGGGGAATAATTAACTTAAATATGTTAAACTTATGCTTTGAAGCATTTCGATATCGATTGCTAAATATGTAAATACAAAAAAATCGACTTTGTACCTATATATAAGATTACGAAATTCTTTTAAATGCACTGCAGTTATGCCGTTAAGGCTTTATGTAGACTTCAGTAAGATAGAGGGGAATAATTAACTTAAATATGTTAAACTATCGATTTGAAGCATTTCGTTATCGATTGCTTAATGTGTATATTCAAGAAAGTCAAATTTATACCTAAATATAAGATTACGAATTTCTTCTAAATGCACTGCCGTTATGCCGCCATGGCTTTATATCAACTTCAATAAGTTAAAGAAGTTTAACTAACTTAAATATGTTAAACTAATGATTTAAAACATTTCGATATCGCTTGCTAAATGTGTATATACAAGAAAATCGAATTTATACCTAAATATAAGATAACGGAATTCTTCTAAATGCACTGCCGATATGCCGCCATGGCTTTAAGCCAACTTCAGATCGTTGAAGAAGGTTTATTAACTTAAATATGTTAAACTAATGAGTTGAAGCATTTCGATATCAATTGCTAAATGTGTATATACAAGAAAATCAACTTTATACCAAAATATAAGATAAAGGAATTCTTCTAAATGCACTGCCGATATGCCGCCATGGCTTTAAGCCAACTTCAGATCGTTGAAGAAGGTTTATTATCTTAAATATGTTAAAATAATGATTTGAAGTATTTCGATATCGAGTGCTAAATGTGTATATACAAGAAAATCGAATTCATACCTAAATATAAGATTACGTAATTCTTCTACATGCACTGCCGTTATGCCGCCATGGCTTTATGACAACTTCAGTTCGTTGAAGAAGGTTTATTAACTTAAATATGTTAAACTAATGAATTGAAGCATCGCGATATCGATTGCTAAATGTGTGTATACAAGAAAATCGACTTTATACCTAAATATAAAATTATAACAGTACGGAATTCTTCTAAATGCACTGCCATTATACCGTTAAGGCTTTATGTAGACTTCAGTAAGCTAAAAAATGTTTATTAACTTAATATATTAAACTAATGATTAGAAGCATTTCGACATCGATAGCAAAATGAGTATATACAAGAAAATCAATTTTATACCTATATATAAGATTACGGAATTCTTTTCATGCACTGCCGCTATGCCGCCATGGCTTTATGCCAACTTCAGATCGTTAGAGAAGGTTTATTAACTTAAATATGTTAAATTAATGATTTGAAGCATCTCGATATCGATTGCTAAATGTATATATACAACACAATCGCCTTTATACCTAAATATAAGATTACGGAATTCTTCTAAATGCATTGCCGTTATACCGTTATGGCTTTATGTAAACTTCAATAAGTTAAAGAAGTTTAACTAACTTAAATATGTTAAACTAATGATTTAAAACATTTCGATATCGCTTGCTAAATGTGTATATACAAGAAAATCGAATTTATACCTAAATATAAGATAACGGAATTCTTCTAAATTCACTGCCGATATGCCGCCATGGCTTTAAGCCAACTTCAGATCGTTGAAGAAGGTTTATTAACTTAAATATGTTAAAATAATGATTTGAAGTATTTCGATATCGAGTGCTAAATGGGAATATACAATAAAATCGACTTTATACCTAATTATAAGGTTATGTAATTCTTCTAAATGCACTGCCGTTATGCCGTTAAGGCTTTATGTAGACTTCAGTAAGATAAAGAGGGTTAATTAGCTTAAATATGTTAAACTAATGATTTGAAGCATTTCGATTTCGATTGATAAATGTGTGTATACATGAAAATCGATTTTATACCTAGATATAAGATTACGGAATTCTTCTAAATGCACTGCCGTTATGCCGTTAAGGCTTTATGTAGACTTCAGTAAGATAAAGAAGATTAATTAGCTTAAATATGTTAAACTAATGATTTGAAGCATTTCGATATCGATTGATAAATGTGTATATACAAGAAAATCGACTTTATACCTAAAAATAAGATTACGGAATTCTTCTACATGCACTGCCGTTATGCCGCCATGGCTTAATGACAACTTCAGTGCATTGAAGAAGGGTTGTTAACTTAAATATGTTAAACTAATGATTTGAAGCTTCTCGATATCGATTGCTAAATGTGTATATACAAGAAAATCGACTTTATACCTAAATATAAGATTACGGAATTCTTCCAAATGCACTGCCGTTATGCCGCCATGGCCTTATCACAACTTCAGTTCGTTGAAGAAGGTTTATTAACTTAAATATGTTAAACTAATGAATTGAAGCATCGCGATATCGATTGCTAAATGTGTAGATACAACAAAATCGACTTTATACCTATATATAAAATTATAACATTAAGGATTTCTTCTAAATGCACTGCCGTTATACCGTTAAGGCTTTATGTAGACCTCATTAAGCTAAAAAATGGTTATTAACTTAATATGTTAAACTAATGATTTGAAGCATTTCGATATCGATAGCTAAATGTGTATATACAAGAAAATCGACTTTATACCTGAATATAAGACTACGGAATTCTTCTACATGCACTTCCGTTATGCCGCCATGGCTTTATATCAACTTCAATATGTTAAAGAAGGTTAAATAACTTAAATATGTTAAACTAATGATTTGAAACATTTCGATATCGCTTGCTAAATGTGTATATACAAGAAAATCGAATTTATACCTAAATATAAGATAACGGAATTCTTCTAAACGCACTGCCGTTATGCCGTTAAGGCTTTATGTAGACTTCAGTAAGATAGAGGGGAATAATTAACTTAAATATGTTAAACTTATGATTTGAAGCATTTCGATATCGATTGCTAAATATGTAAATACAAAAAAATCGACTTTGTACCTGAATATAAGATTACGGAATTCTTTTAAATGCACTGCAGTTATACCGTTAAGGCTTTATGTAGAAGGTTAATTATTTTAAATATGTTAAACTAGTGGTTTGAAGCATTTCGATATCGATTGCTAAATGTGTAAATACAAGAAAATCGACTTTATACCTAAATATAAAATTATAACATTACGGAATTCTTCTAAATGCACTGTCATTTACCGTTAAGGCTTTATGTAGACTTCAGTAAGCTAAAAAATGTTTATTAACTTAATATATTAGACTAATGATTTGAAGCATTTCGATATCGATAGCAAAATGAGTATATACAAGAAAATCAATTTCATACCTATATATAAGATTATGGAATTCTTTTCATGCACTGCCGCTATGCCGCTATGGCTATGTGCCAACTTCAGATCGTTAAAGAAGCTTTATTAAGTTAAATATGTTAAAATAATGATTTGAGGTATTTCGATATCGAGTGCTAAATGAGTATATACAAGAAAATCGACTTTATACCTAATTATAAGGTTACGTAATTCTTCTAAATGCACTGCCGTTATGCCGTTAAGGCTTTATGTAGACTTCCGTAAGATAAAGAGGGTTAATTAACTTAAATATGTTAAACTAATGATTTGAAGCAATTCGATATCGATTGATAAATGTGTATATACAAGAAAATCGATTTTATACCTAGATATGAGATTACGGAATTCTTCTACATGCACTGCCGTTATGCCGCCACGGCTTTATGTCACCTTCGGTAGGTTAAAAAAGGTAATGTAACTTAAATATGTTATATTTAGGTATGAATTCGATTTTCTTGTATATACATATTTGGCAAGCGATATCGAAATGCTTCAAATCATTAGTTTTACATATTTAAGTTAATTAACCTTCTTTAACGTATTGAAGTTGATATAAAGCCATAACGGCAGTGCATTTGGAAGAATTCCGTAATCTTTTATTTAGGTATAAAGTCGATTTTCTTTTATATACACATTTCGATATCCATATCGAAATGCTTCAAATCAATAGTTTAACATATTTAAGTTAATTAACCTTCTTTAACGTATTGAAGTTGATAAAGAGCCATGGCGGCATAACGACAGTACATTTGGAAGAATTCCGTAGTCTTATATTTAGGTATAAAGTCGATTTTCTTGTATATATGCATTAAGCATTAAGCATTAAATAACTGGTTTAACATATTTAAGTTAATCAACCTTTTTTAACAAACTGAAGTTAATATAAAGCCATAACGGCATAACGACAGTGCGTTTGAAAGAATTCCGTAGTCTTATATTTAGGTATAAAGTCGATTTTCTTGTACATACACATTTTGCAATCGTTATCGAAATGATTCAAATAACTGGTTTAGCATATTTAAGTTAATTAACCTTCTTTATCTTACTGAAGTTTACATAAAGCCATAACGGCATAACGGCAGTATATTTATATGAATTCCGTTATCTTATATTTAGGTATAAGGTCGATTTTGTTGTACATACACATTTAGCAATCGATATCGAAATGCTTCAAATCATTAGTTTAACATATTTAAGTTAATTAACCTTCTTTAGCGTATTGCAGTTGATATAAAGCCATAACGGCAGTGCATTTGGAAGAATACCGTAATCTTATATTTAGGTATAAGGTCGATTTTCTTTTATATACACATTTAGATATCCATATCGAAATGCTTGAAATCATTAGTTTAACATATTAAGTTAATAAACATTTTTTAGCTTACTAAAGTCTACGTAAAGCCTTAACGGTATAACGGCAGTGCATTTAGAAGAATTCCGTAATGTTATAATTTTATATTTAGGTATAAATTCGATTTTCTTGTATATACACATTTAGCAAGCGATATCGAAATGCTTCAAATCATTAGTTTTACATTTTCAAGTTATTTTTAATAAACCTTCTTTAACGCACTGAAGTTAACATAAAGCCTTAACGGTATAACTGCAGTGCATTTAGAAGAATTCCGTAATCTTATATTAAGGTATAAAGTCGATTTTCTTGTATTTACATATTTAGCAATCGATATCGAAATGCTTCAAATCATTAGTTTAACATATTTAAGTTAATAAACCTTCTTTAACGTATTGAAGGTGATACAAAGCCATGGCGGCATAACGACAGTGCATTTGGAAGAATTCAATAAGCTTATATTTAGGAATAAAGTCGATTTTTTGTGTATACACATTTAGCAATCGATATCGAGATGGTTCAACTCATTAGTTTAACATATTTAAGTTAATATACCTTCTTTAATGATCAGAAGTTTGCATATAGCCATGATGGCATAACGGCAGTGCATGTAGAAGAATTCCGTAATCTTCTATTTAGGTATAAAGTTGATTTTCTTGTATATACACATTTAGCTATCGATATCGAAATGCTTCAAATCATTAGTTTAACATATTTAAGTTAATAAACCTTCTTTAACGCACTGAAGTCTACATAAAGCTTTAACGGTATAACTGCAGTGCGTTTAGAAGAATTCCGTAATCTTATATTAAGGTATAAAGTCGATTTTCTTGTATTTACATATTTAGCAATCGATATCGAAATGCTTCAAATCATTAGTTTAACATATTTAAGTTAACAAACCTTCTTTAACGAACTGAAGTTGACATAAAGCCATGGCGGATTAACGGCAGTGCATTTGGAAGAATTCCGTTATCCTATGTTTAGGTATAAAGTCAAGTTTCTTGTACATTTAGCAATCGATATCGAAATGCTTCAAATCATTAGTTTAACATATTTAAGTTAAATTACCTTCTTTAACCTACCGAAGGTGACATGAAGCCATGGCGGCATAACGGCATTGCAGTTAGAAGAATTCCATAATCTTATATTTAGGTATAAAGTCGATTTTCTTGTATATACTCATTTAGCAATCGATATCGAAAAGCTTCAAAATATTAGTTTAACATATTTAAGTTAATTAACCCTCTTTTTCATACTGAAGTCTACAAAAGCCTTAACGGCATAACGGCGGTGCATGTAGAAGAATTCCGTTATCTTTTATTTAGGTATAAAGTGGATATTGTTGTACATACACATATAGCAATCTATATCGAAATGCTTCAAATCATTAGTTTTACATTTTCAAGTTATTTATAATAAACCTTCTTTAACGCACTGAAGTTTACAAAAAGCCTTAACGGTATAACTGCAGTGCATTTAAAAGAATGGCGTAATCTAATATTAGGGTACAAAGTCGATTTTATTGTATTTATACATTTAGCAATCGATATCGAAATGCTTCAAATCATAAGTTTAACATATTTAAGTTAATTATTCCCCTCTATCTTACTGAAGTCTACATAAAGCCTTAAGGGCATAACGACAGTACATTTGGAAGAATTCCGTAATCTTATATTTAGGTATATGTAAAGTCGATTTTCTTATGCCATAACGGCATAACGGCAGTGCATTTGGAAGAATTCCGTTATCTTATATTTAGGCATAAACTCGATTTTCTTGTATATACACATTTAGCAAGCGATATCGATATGTTTCAAAACACTAGTTTAACATATTTAAGTTAATAAAGCTTCTTTAACGCACTGAAGTTAACATAAAGCCATGGCGGCATAACGGCAGTGCATTTAGAAGAACTCCGTAATCTCATATTAAGGTATAAAGTCGATTTTCTTGTATATACATATTTAGCAATCGATATCGAAATGCTTCAAATCATTAGTTTAACATATTTAAGTTAATTAACCATCTTTAACGTATTGAAGGTGAAATAAAGCCATGGCGGCATAACGACAGTAATTTGGAAGAATTCCGTAATCTTATATTTAGGTATAAAACCGATTTGCTTATATATATGCATTTAGAAATCGTTATCGAAATGCTTCAAATCATTAGTTTAACATATTTAAGTTAACAAACCTTCTTTAAAGAACTGAAGTTGACATAAAGCCATGGCGGATTAACGGCAGTGCATTTGGAAGAATTCCGTTTTCCTATGTTTAGGTATAAAGTCAAGTTTCTTGTATTTACATATTTAGCAATCGATATCGAAATGCTTCAAATCATTAGTTTAACATATTTAAGTTAATTAACCTTCTTTATCTTACTGAAGATTACATAAAGCCATAACGGCATAACGGCAGTGCATTTGGAAGAATTCCGTAGACTTATATTTAGGCTTAAAGTCGATTTTCTTGTACATACACATTTTGCAATCGATATCGAAATGCTTCAAATAACTGGTTTAACATATTTAAGTTAATAAACCTTCTTTATCTTACTGAAGTTTACATAAAGCCAAAACGGCATAACGGCAGTATATTTATATGAATTCCGTTATCTTATATTTAGGTATAAAGTCGATTTTTTTGTACAAACACATTTAGCAATCGATATTGAAATGCTTCAAATCATCAGTTAAACATATTTAAGTTACTTAACCCTCTTTTTCTTACTGAAGTCTGCAAAAGACAATTCCATAATCTTATATTTAGGTATAAAGTCGATTTTCTTGTATATACACATTTAGCAATCGATGCCGATATGCTTCACATCATAAGTTTAACAGATTTAAGTTAATTAATCCTCTTTATCTTACTGAAGTCTACAAAAGCCTTAACGGCATAACGGCAGTGCATTTGGAAGAGTTCCGTAATCTTATATTTAGGTATAAAGTCGATTTCGTTCAATATACACATTTAAAAATCTATATCGAAGAGCTTCAAATCATTAGTTTAACATATTTAAGTTAATAAACCTTCTTTAACGCACTGAAGTCTACATAAAGCCTTAACGGTATAACTGCACTGCATTTAGAAGAATTCCGTTATCTTATATTTAGGTATAAAGTCGATTTTCTTGTATATACACATTTAGCAATCGATATCGAAATGCTTCAAATCATTAGTTTAAAATATAAAAGTTAATAAACCTTCTTTAACGCACTGAAGTCTACATAAAGCCTTAACGGGATAACTGCAGTGCATTTAGAAGAACTCCGTAATCTCATATTAAGGTATAAAGTCGATTTTCTTGTATATACATATTTAGCAATCGATATCGAAGTGCTTCAAATCATTAGTTTAACATATTTAAGTTAATTAACCATCTTTAACGTATTGAAGGTGAAATAAAGCCATGGCGGCATAACGACAGTAATTTGGAAGAATTCCGTAATCTTATATTTAGGTATAAAGCCGATTTGCTTTTATATACCCATTTAGCAATCGATATCGAGATGCTTCAACTCATTAGTTTAACATATTTAAGTTAATAAACTTCCTTCAAAGAACTGAAGTTGGCATAAAATCATGGCGCCATAACGGCAGTGCATGTAGAAGAATTCCGTTATCTTATATTTAGGTATAAAGTCGATTTTCTTGTATATACACATTTAACAATCGATATCGAAATGCATCAAATCATTAGTTTAACATATTTAAGTTAATTAACCTTCTTTATCTTACTGAAGATTACATAAAGCCATAACGGCAATCGATATTGAAATGCTTCAAATCATTAGTTTAACATATTTAAGTTAATTAACCATCTTTAACGTATTGAAGGTGAAATAAAGCCATGGCGGCATAACGACAGTAATTTGGAAGAATTCCGTAATCTTATATTTAGGTATAAAACCGATTTGCTTATATATATGCATTTAGAAATCGTTATCGAAATGCTTCAAATCATTAGTTTAACATATTTAAGTTAACAAACCTTCTTTAAAGAACTGAAGTTGACATAAAGCCATGGCGGATTAACGGCAGTGCATTTGGAAGAATTCCGTTTTCCTATGTTTAGGTATAAAGTCAAGTTTCTTGTATTTACATATTTAGCAATCGATATCGAAATGCTTCAAATCATTAGTTTAACATATTTAAGTTAATTAACCTTCTTTATCTTACTGAAGATTACATAAAGCCATAACGGCATAACGGCAGTGCATTTGGAAGAATTCCGTAGACTTATATTTAGGCTTAAAGTCGATTTTCTTGTACATACACATTTTGCAATCGATATCGAAATGCTTCAAATAACTGGTTTAACATATTTAAGTTAATAAACCTTCTTTATCTTACTGAAGTTTACATAAAGCCAAAACGGCATAACGGCAGTATATTTATATGAATTCCGTTATCTTATATTTAGGTATAAAGTCGATTTTTTTGTACAAACACATTTAGCAATCGATATTGAAATGCTTCAAATCATCAGTTAAACATATTTAAGTTACTTAACCCTCTTTTTCTTACTGAAGTCTGCAAAAGACAATTCCATAATCTTATATTTAGGTATAAAGTCGATTTTCTTGTATATACACATTTAGCAATCGATGCCGATATGCTTCACATCATAAGTTTAACAGATTTAAGTTAATTAATCCTCTTTATCTTACTGAAGTCTACAAAAGCCTTAACGGCATAACGGCAGTGCATTTGGAAGAGTTCCGTAATCTTATATTTAGGTATAAAGTCGATTTCGTTCAATATACACATTTAAAAATCTATATCGAAATGCTTCAAATCATTAGTTTAACATATTTAAGTTAATAAACCTTCTTTAACGCACTGAAGTCTACATAAAGCCCTTACGGTATAACTGCACTGCATTTAGAAGAATTCCGTTATCTTATATTTAGGTATAAATTCGAATTTCTTGTATATACTCATTTAGCAAGCGATATCAAAATGCTTCAAAATATTAGTTTAACTTTTTTAAGTTAATTAACCTTCTTTAACAAATTGAAGTTGACGTAAAGCCATGGCGACATAACGACAGTACATTTGGAAGAATTCCGTAATCTTATATTTAGGTATAAAGTCGATTTTCTTGTATATACACATTTAGCAATCGATATCGAAATGCTTCAAATCATTAGTTTAACATATTTAAGTTATTAAAACCCTTTTTTAACGCACTGAAGTCTACATAAAGTGTTAACGGCATAACGACAGTACATTTGGGAAAAACTCCGTAGGCTTATATATAGGTATGAATTCGATTTTCTTGTATATACATATTTGGCAAGCGATATCGAAATGCTTCAAATCATTAGTTTAACATATTTAAGTTAATTAACCTTCTTTAACGTGTTGAAGTTGATATAAAACCATAACGGCAGTGCATTTGGAAGAATTCCGTAAACTTAAATTTAGGTATGTAGTCGAGTTTCTTGGATTTACACATTTAGCAATGGATATCGCAAATCTTCAAATAACTGGTTTAGCATATTGAGGTTAATTAACCTTCTTTAACTTACTGAAGTTTAAATAAAGCCATAACGGCATAACGGCAGTATATTTGAGTGAATTCCGTAATCTTTTATTTAGGTATAAAATCGATTTTCTTGTATATACACATTTAGCAATCGATATCGAAATGCTTCAACTTATTAGTTTAACATATATAAGTTAATAAACCTTCTTTAACAATCTGAATGTGGCATAACGGCAGTGGATGTAAAAGAATTCCGTAATCCTATATTTAGGTATAAAGTCGATTTTCTTGTATTTACACATTAAGCAGTCGATATCGAAATGCTTCAAATCATTTGTTTAACATATTAAATTAATAAACATTTTTTAGCTTACTAAAGTCTACATAATGCCTTAACGGTATAACGGCAGTGCATTTAGAAGAATTCCGTAATGTTATAATTTTATATTTAGGTATAAAGTCGATTTTCTTGTATTTGCACATTTAGCAATATTTAAGTTATTAAACCTTCTTTAACGCACTGAAGTCTACATAAAGTGTTAACGGCATAACGACAGTACATATGGAAGAATTCCGTAGTCTTATATATAGGTATGAATTCGATTTTCTTGTATATACATATTTGGCAAGCGATATCGAAATGCTTCAAATCATTAGTTTAACATATTTAAGTTAATTAACCTTCTTTAACGTGTTGAAGTTGATATAAAACCATAACGGCAGTGCATTTGGAAGAATTCCGTAATCTTATATTTAGGTATGTAGTCGAGTTTCTTGGATTTACACATTTAGCAATCGATATCGAAAATCTTCAAATAACTGGTTTAGCATATTTAGGTTAATTAACCTTCTTTAACTTACTGAAGTTTAAATAAAGCCATAACGGCATAACGGCAGTATATTTGAGTGAATTCCGTAATCTTATAATTAGGTATAAAGTCAATTTTCTTGTATATACACATTAAGCAATCGATATTGAAATGCTTTAAATCATTAGCATAACATATTTAAGTTAATAAACCTTCTTTAACGCACTGAAGTCTACATAAAGCGTTAACGGCATAACGGCAGTGCATCTAGAAGAATTCCGTTATCTTATATTTAGGTATCAATTCGATTTTCTTGTATATACATAGTTGGCAAGCGATATCGAAATGCTTCAAATCATTTGGTTAACATATTTAAGTTAGTTAACCTTCTTTAACGTATTGCAGTTGATATAAAGCCATAACGGCAGTGCATTTGGAAGAATTCCGTAATATTATATTTAGGTATGAAGTCGATTTTCTTTTATATACACATTTAGATATCCATATCGAAATGCTTGAAATCATTAGTTTAACATATTAAGTTAATAAACATTTTTTAGCTTACTGAAGTCTGCATAAAGCCTAACGGCAGTGCATTTAGAAGAATTCCGTAATGTTATAATTTTATATTTAGGTATAAATTCGATTTTCTTGTATATACACATTTAGCAAGCGATATCGAAATGCTTCAAATCATTAGTATAACATATTTAAGTTAATTAACCTTCTTTAACGTATTGAAGTTGATAAAGAGCCATGGCGGCATAACGACAGTACATTTGGAAGAATTCCGTAGCCTTATATTTAGGTATAAAGTCGCTTTTCTTGTATGAATGCATTAAGCAATCGATATCGAAATGCTTCAAATAACTGGTTTAACATATTTAAGTTAATAAACCTTCTTTAACGAACTGAAGTTAATATAAAGCCATAACGGCATAACGACAGTGCGTTTGGAAGAATTCCGTAGTCTTATATTCAGGCATAAAGTCGATTTTCTTGTACATACACATTTTGCAATCGATATCGAAATGATTCAAATAACTGGTTTAGCATATTTAAGTTAATTAACCTTCTTTATCTTACTGAAGTTTACATAAAGCCATAACGGCATAACGGCAGTATATTTATATGAATTCCGTTATCTTATATTTAGGTATAAAGTCGATTTTGTTGTACATACACATTTAGCAATCGATATCGAAATGCTTCAAATCATTAGTTTAACATATTTAAGTTACTTAACCCTCTTTCTCTTACTGAAGCCTGCAAAAGCCTAAACGGCATAACGGCAGTGCATTTAGAAGAATTACGTAATCTTATATTTAGTTATAAATTCGATTTTCTTGTATATACTCATTTAGCAATCGATATCGAAATGCTTCAAATCATTAGTTTAACATCTTTAAGTTAATAAACCTTCTTTAACGTATTGAAGGTGATACAAAGCCATGGCGGCATAACGACAGTACATTTGGAACAATTCCGTAATCTTATATTTAGGTATAAAGTCGATTTTCTTGTATATACACATTTAGCAATCGATAACGAAATGCTTCACATTATTAGTTTAACAGATTTAAGTTAATTAATCCTCTTTATCTTACTGAAGTCTACAAAAGCCTTAGCGGCATAACGGCAGTGCATTTGGAAGAGTTCCGTAATCTTATATTTAGGTATAAAGTCGGTTTTGTTCAATATACGCATTTAGCACTCGATATCGAAATGCTTCAAATCATTAGTTTAACATGTTTAAGTTAACAAACCTTCTTTAACGAACTGAAGTTGACATAAAGCCATGGCGGATTAACGGCAGTGCATTTGGAAGAATTCCGTTATCCTATGTTTAGGTATAAAGTCAAGTTTCTTGTATTATTTAGCGATTTAGCTATCGATATCGAAATGCTTCAAATCTTTAGTTTAACATATTTAAGTTAAATTACCTTCTTTAACCTACCGATGGTGACATGAAGCCATGGCGGCATAACGGGAGTGCATTTAGAAGAATTCCATAATCTTATATTTAGGTATAAAGTCGATTTTCTTGTATATACTCACTTAGCAATCGATATCGAAATGCTTCAAATCATTAGTTTAAACATATTTAAGTTAATTAACCTTCTTTATCTTACTAAAGTTTACATGAAGCCATAACGGCATAACGGCATAACGGCAGTGCATTTGGAAGAACTCCGTAGTCTTATACTTAGGCATAAAGTCGATTTTCTTGTACATACACATTTTGCCAATCGATATCGAAATGCTTCAAATAACTGGTTTAGCATATTTAAGTTATTTAACCTTCTTTATCTTACTGATGTTTACATAAAGCCATAACGGCATAACGGCAGTATATTTATATGAATTCCGTTAGCTTATATTTAGGTATAAAGTCGATTTTTTGTACATACACATTTAGCAATCGTTATCGAAATGCTTCAAATCATATTTTAACATATTAAAGTTAATAAACCTTCTTTAACGCACTGAAGTCTACATAAAGCCTTAACGGTATAACTGCAGTGCATTTAGAAGAATTCCGTAATCTTATATTAAGGTATAAAGTCGATTTTCTTGTATTTACATATTTAGCAATCGATATCGAAATACTACAACTCATTAGTTTTACATATTTAAGTTAATAAACTATCTTCGAAGAACTGAAGTTGGCATAAAATCATGGCGGCATAACGGCAGTGCGTGTAGAAGAATTCCGTTATCTTATATTTAAGTATAAAGTCGATTTTCTTGTATATACACATTTAGTAATCGATATCGAAATGCTTCAAATCATTAGTTTAACATACTTAAGTTAATTATCCTTATTTTTCTTACTGAACTTTACATGAAGCCATAACGGTAAAACGGCAGTGCGTTTGGAAGAAATTTCCCTAATCTTGTAATTAGGAATAAAGTCGATTTTTGTATATACACATTTAGCAATCGATATCGAGATGGTTCAACTCATTAGTTTAACATATTCAAGTTAATAAACTTTCTTCAAAGAACTGAAGTTGGCATAAAATCATGGCGGCATAACGGCAGTGCAGTTAGAAGAATTCCATAAACTTTATTTAGGTATAAATTCGATTTTCTTGTATATACTCATTTAGCAATCGATATCGAAATGCTTCAAAATATTAGTTTAACATATTTAAGTTAATTAACCCTCTTTTCCATACTGAAGTCTACAAAAGCCTTAACGGCATAGCGGCAA
>JAPZAG010001049.1:0-42577 GCA_027475135.1 Bactrocera correcta
ACTTTCTTTAACGTATTGAAGGTGATACAAAGCCATGGCGGCATAACGACAGTACATTTGGAAGAATTACGTAATCTTATATTTAAGTATAATGTCGATTTTCATGTATATACACATTAAGCAATCGATATCGAAATGCTTCAAATCATTAGTTTAACATATTTAAGTAAATTAATCCACTTTTTCTTACTGAAGTCTACAAAAGCCTTAACGGCATAACGGCAGTGCATTTGGAAGAGTTCCGTAATCTTATATGTAGGTATTAAGTCGATTTTGTTGTATATACGCATTTAGCAATCGACATCGAAATGCTTCAAATCATGAGTTTAACATATTTAAGATAATTAACCCTCTTTATTCTACTGAAGTCTACAAAAGCCTTAACGGCATAACGGCAGTGCATTTAGAAGCATTCCGTAATCCTCTATTTAGGTATAAAGTCGATTTTTTTGTATATACTCATTTAGCAATCCATATCGAAAGGCTTCAAATCATTAGTTTAACATATTTAAGTATACTTATATATATACTATTATATTACATCAGTAATATAAAGAGGGTTAATTAACTATACTTATATGCCTTAATATAGGACTACGGAATTCTTCCAAATGCAGTGCCGTTATGGCTTTATGTCAACTTCAGTTCGCTAAAGGAGGTTTATTAGCTAAAATATGTTAATCCAGTTATCTGAAGCATTTCGATATCGATTGCGAAATGTATAAATACAAGAAAATCGAATTTATACCTAAATATAAGATTGCGGAATTTTTCCACAGGTACTGTCGTTATGCCGCCATGGCTTTATATCACCTTCATTACGCTAAAGAAAGTTAATTATTTTAAATATGTTAAACTAATGGTTCGAAGCATTTCGATATCGATTGCTAAATTTGTAGATACAAGAAAATCGACTTTATACCTAAATATAAAATTATAACATTACGGAATTCTTCTAAATGCACTGCCGTTATGCCGTTATGGCTTTATATCAACTTCAATACGTTAAAGAAGGTTAATTAACTTAAATATGTTAAACTAATGATTTGAAGCATTTCGATATCGTTGTACAAGAAAATCGAATTTATACCTTAATATAAGATAACGGGATTCTTTTAAATGCACTGCCGTTATGCCGCCATGGCTTTATATCAACTTCAATACGATAAAGAAGGTTTATTAACTTAAATATGTTAAACTAATGAGTTGAAGCATCTCGATATCGATTGCTAAATGTGTATATACAACAAAATTGACTTTATACCTAAATATAAGATTACTGAATTCCTCTAAATGCACTGCCGTTATGCCGCACTGGCTTTACGCCAACTTCCGTTCGTTAAAGAAGGTTTATTAAATTAAATATTTCAAACTAATGATTTGAAGCATTTCGACATCGATTGCTAAATGTGTATATATAAGAAAATCGACTTTATACCTAAATATAAGATTACGGAATTCTTCTTAATGCACTGCCGTTATGCCGCCATTGCTTTATGCCAACTTCAGTTCGTTAAAGAAGGTTTATGAACTTAAATGTTTTAAACTAATGATTTGAAGCATTTCGATATCGATTGCTATGTGTATATATACAAGAAAATCGACTTTATACCTAAATATAAGATTACGGAATTCTTCTACATGCACTGCCGTTATGCCGCCATGGCTTTATGTTAACTTCAGTGCGTTAAAGAAGCTTTATTAACTTAAATATATTAAACTAATGATTTGAAGCATTTCGATATAGATTGCTAAATGAGTATATACAAGAAAGTCGACTTTATACCTAAATATAATATTACGGAATTCATCGAAATACTCTCCCGTTATGCCGTTATGGCTTTATATCACCTTCATTACGTTAAAGAAGGTTAATTAACTTAAATATGTTAAATTAATGATTTGAAGATTTTCGGTATCGATTGCTAAATGTGTAAATATAAGAAAGTCGACTTTATACCTAAATATAAGATTACGGAATTCATCGAAATACACTCCCGTTATGCCGTTATGGCTTTATATCACCTTCATTACGTTAAAGAAGCTTTATTCACTTAAATATATTAAATTAATGAGTTGAAGCATTCCGATATCGACTGCTAAGTGAGTATATACAAGAAAGTCCCGTTATGCCGTTATGGCTTTATATAAATTTCAGTACGCTAAAGAAGGTTAATTTACTTAAATATGCTAAATTAATGATTTGAAGCATTCCGATATCGATTGCTAAATGTGTATTTACAACAAAATCGATTTTATACCTTAATAAAAGTTTACGGAATTCACCCAAATATACTGCCGTTATGCCGTTGTGGCTTTATGTAAACTTCGGTAAGATAAAGAAGGTTAATTAACCTAAATATGCTAAACCAGTTATTTGAAGCTTTTCGATTTCGATTGCTAAATACAAGAAAATCGACTTCATACCTAAATATGAGATTACGGAATTCTTATAAATGCACTGTCGTTATGCCGCCATGACTTTATATTACCTTCATTACGTTAAAGAGGTTAATTAACTTAAATATGTTAAACTAATGATTTGAAGATTTTCGATATCGATTGCTAAATGTGTAAATACAAGAATATCGACTTTATACCTAAATATAAGATTACGGAATTCTTCTACATGCACTGTCGTTATGGTGCCATGGCTTTATATCACCTTCATTACGTTAAAGAAGGTTAATTAACTTAAATATGTTAAACTAATGATTTGAAGCATTTCGATATCGATTGCTAAATGAGTATATACAAGAAAATCGACTTTATACCTAAATATAAGATTACGAAATTCTTCGAAATGCGCTGCCGTTTGCCGTTAAGGCTTTTGTAGACTTCAGTAATATAAGAGGGTTAATTAACTTAAATATGTTAAACTAATGATTTGACGCATTTCGATATGGATTGCTAAATGAGTATATACAAAAAAATCGACTTTATACCTAAATAGAGGATTACGGAATGCTTCCATATGCACTGCCGTTATGCCGTTAAGGCTTTTGTAGACTTCAGTAGAATAAAGAGGGTTAATTATCTTAAATATGTTAAACTCATGATTTGAAGCATTTCGATATCGATTGCTAAATGCGTATATACAACAAAATCGACTTAATTCCTAAATATAAGATTACGGAACTCTTCCAAATGCACCTCCGTTATGCCGTTAAGGCATTTGTAGACTTCAGTAAGAAAAAGAGGATTAATTTACTTAAATATGTTAAACTCATGATTTGAAGTATTTCGATGTCGATTGCTAAATGCGTATATACAACAAAATCGACTTAATACCTAAATATAAGATTACGGAACTCTTCTAAATGCACTGCCCTTATGCCGTTAAGGCTTTTGTAGACTTCAGTAGAATAAAGAGGGTTAATTATCTTAAATATGTTAAACTCATGATTTGAAGCATTTCGATATCGATTGCTTAATGTGTATTTACAAGAAAATCGACATTATACTTAAATATAAGATTACGTAATTCTTCCAAATGTACTGTCGTTATGCCGCCATGGCTTTGTATCACCTTCAATACGTTAAAGAAGGTTTATTAACTTAAATATGTTACACTAAGGATTTGAAGCATTTCGATATCGATGGCTAAATGAGTATATACAATAAAATCGAATTCATACCTAAATATAAGATTACGTAGTTCTTCTAAATGCACTGCCTTTATACCGGCTTTATGTAAACTTCAGTAGGATAAAGAAGGTTAATTAACTTAAATATGTTAAAGTAATGATTTGAGGCATTTCGATATCGCTTGCTAAATGTGTATATACAAGAAAATCGTATTTATATCTAAATATAAGATAACGGAATTCTTCTAAATGCACTGCCGTTATACCGTTAAATCTTTATGTAGACTTCAGTAAGCTAAAAAATGTTTATTAATTTAATATGTTAAACTAATGATTTGAAGCATTTCGATATCGATATCTAAATGTGCATATAAAAGAAAATCGACTTTATACCTAAATAAAAGATTACGAAATCCTTCTACATGCACTGCCGTAATACCGCTGTGGCTATATGACAAATTCAGATCGTTAAAGAAGGTTTATTAACTTAAATATGTTAAGCTAATGAGTTGAAGCATCTCGATATCGATTGCTAAATGTGTATATACAACAAAATCGACTTTATACCTAAATATAAGATTACGGAATTCTTCCAAATGCACTGCCTTTATACCGCTTTATGTAAACTTCAGTAGGATAAAGATGGTTAATTAACTTAAGTATGTTAAACTAATAATTTGAGGCATTTCGATATCGCTTGCTAAATGTGTATATACAAGAAAATCGTATTTATACCTAAATATAAGATAACGGAATTCTTATAAATGCACTGCCGTTATACCGTTAAATCTTTATGTAGACTTCAGTGTGTTAAAGAACGTTTATTAACTTAAATCTGTTAAACTAATGATTTGAAGCATTTCGATATCGATTGCTAAATGTGTATATACAAGAAAATCGACTTTATACCAAAATATAGATTACAGAATTCTTCTAAATGCACTGCCGTTATGCCGCCATGGCTTTATGCCAACCTCAGTTCGTTAAAGAAGGTTTATTAACTTAAATATGTTAAACTAATGAGTTGGAGCATCTCGATATCGATTGCTAAATGAGTATATACAACAAAATCAACTTTATACCTAAATATAAGATTACAAAATTCTTCCAGATGAACCGCCGTTATACCGTTATGGCTTTATGTAAACTTCAGTAAGATGAAGAAGGTTAATTAACTTAAATATGTTAAACTAATGATTTGAAGCATTTCGTTATTGATTGCTAAATGTGTATATAAAAGAAAATCGACTTTATACCTAAATATAAGATTACGGAATTCTTCAAAATGCACTGCCGTTATGCCGCCATGGCTTTATATCAACTTCAATACGTTAAAGAAGGTTTATTAACTTAAATATGTTAAACTAATGAGTTGAAGCATTTCGATATCGATTGCTTAATGTGTATATACAAGAAAATCGATTTTATACGTAAATAAAAGATTACGGAGTTCACCCAAATATACTGCCGTTATGCCGTTATGGCTTTATTTAAACTTCAGTACGATAAAGAAGGTTAATTAACCTAAATATGCTAAACCAGCTATTTGAAGATTTTCGATATCGATTTCTAAATGTGTAAATCCAAGAAAATCGACTACATACCTAAATATAAGATTACGGAATTCTTCTACATGCACTGCCGTTATGGCGCCATGGCTTTATGTTAACTTCAGGCGTTGAAGGTTCTTTATTAACTAAAATATGTTAAACTAAAGATTTGACGCATTTCGATATCGATTGCTAAATGAGTATATACAAGAAAATCGAATTCATACCTAAATATAAGATTACGTAATTCTTCCAAATGTACTGTCGTTATGCCGCCATGGCTCTTTATCAACTTCAATACGTTAAAGAAGGTTAATTAACTTAAATATGTTAAACTAATGGTTTGAAGCATTTTGGTATCACTTGCTAAATGAGTATATACAAGAAAGTTAAATTTATACCTAAATATAAGATAACGGAATTCTTCTAAATGCAGTGCAGTTATACCGTTAAGGCTTTATGTAAACTTCAGTAAAGAAGTTTTATTAACTTAAATATTTTAAACTAATGATTTGAAGCATTTCGCTATCGATTGCTAAATGTGTATATACAAGAAAATCGACATTATACCTAAATATAAGATTACGGAATTCTTCTACATGCACTGTCGTTATGCCGCCATGGCTTTATATCAACTTCAATACGTTAAAGAAGGTTAATTAACTTAAATATGTTAAACTGATGATTTAAAGCATTTCGATATCGATTTCTAAATGCATATATACAAGAAAGTCGAATTTATACCCAAATATAAAATTGCGGAATTCTTCTAAATGCAGTGCAGTTATACCGCCATGGCTTCATGTCACCTTCGGTAGGTTAAAGAAGGTAATTTTACTTATATATGTTAAACTAATGATTTGAAGCATTTCGATATCGATTGCTTAATGTGCTAGTACAAGAAACTTGACTTTATACCTAAACATAGGATAACGGAATTCTTCCAAATGCACTGCCGTTATTCCGCCATGGCCTTATGTTAACTTCAGTTAGTTAAAGAAGGTTTATTAACTCAAATATGTTAAACCTGTTATTTGAAGCATTTCGATATCGATTGCTTAATGCATATATACAAGAAAATCGACTTTATACCTAAATATAAGATTATGGAATTCTTCCAAATTACTGTCGTTATGGCGCCATGGCTTTATTTCACCTTCAATACGTTAAAGATGGTTAATTAACTTAAATATGTTAAACTAATGATTTGAAGCATTTCTGTATCGATTTCTAAATGCATATATACAAGAAAATCGACTTTATACCTAAATATAAGATTACGGAATTCCTCCAAATTACTGTCGTTATAGCGCCATGGCTTTATTTCACCTTCAATACGTTAAAGATGGTTGATTAACACTTATATGTTAAACTAATGATTTGAAGCATTTCGATATCGATTGCTAAATGTGTATATACAAAAAAATCGACTTTATACCTAAATATAAGATTACGGAATTCTTCCAAATGTATTGTCGTTATGCCGCCATGGTTTGTATCAACTTCAATACGTTAAAGAAGGTTAATTATTTTAAATATGTTAAACTAATGGTTTGAAGCATTTCGATATCGACTGCTAAATGTGTAAATACAACAAAATCCACTTTATACCTAAATATAAAATTATAACATTACGGAGTTCTTCTAAATGTTCTGCCGTTATACCGTTAAAGCTTTATGTAGACCTCATTAAGCTAAAAAATGTTTATTAACTTAATATGTTAAACTAATGATTTGAAGCATTTCGATATCGATTGCTAATTGTGTATATACAAAAAAATCGACTTTATACCTAAATATAAGATTACGGAATTCTTCCAAATGCACTGCCTTTATACCGGCTTTATGTAAACTTCAGTAGGATAAAGATGGTTAATTAACTTAAGTATGTTAAACTAATAATTTGAGGCATTTCGATATCGCTTGCTAAATGTGTATATAACGGGTGATTTTTTTGAGGTTAGGATTTTCATGCATTAGTATTTGACAGATTACGTGGGATTTCAGACATGGTGTCAAAGAGAAAGATGCTCAGTATGCTTTGACATTTCATCATGAATAGACTTACTAACGAGCAACGCTTGCAAATCATTGAATTTTATTACCAAAATCAGTGTTCGGTTCGAAATGTGTTTATCGACAAATTTTGTTCAGCGATGAGGCTCATTTCTGGTTGAATGGCTACGTAAATAAGCAAAATTGCCGCATTTGGGGTGAAGAGCAACCAGAAGCCGTTCAAGAACTGCCCATGCATCCCGAAAAATGCACTGTTTGGTGTGGTTTGTACGCTGGTGGAATCATTGGACCGTATTTTTTCAAAGATGCTGTTGGACGCAACGTTACGGTGAATGGCGATCGCTATCGTTCGATGCTAACAAACTTTTTGTTGCCAAAAATGGAAGAACTGAACTTGGTTGACATGTGGTTTCAACAAGATGGCGCTACATGCCACACAGCTCGCGATTCTATTGCCATTTTGAGGGAAAACTTCGGACAACAATTCATCTCAAGAAATGGACCGTAAGTTGGCCACCAAGATCATGCGATTTAACGCCTTTAGACTATTTTTTGTGGGGCTACGTCAAGTCTAAAGTCTACAGAAATAAGCCAGCAACTATTCCAGCTTTGGAAGACAACATTTCCGAAGAAATTCGGGCTATTCCGGCCGAAATGCTCGAAAAAGTTGCCCAAAATTGGACTTTCCGAATGGACTACCTAAGACGCAGCCGCGGTCAACATTTAAATGAAATTATCTTCAAAAAGTAAATGTCATGAACCAATCTAACGTTTCAAATAAAGAACCGATGAGATTTTGCAATTTTATGCGTTTTTTTTTTAAAAAAAGTTATCAAGCTCTTAAAAAATCACCCTTTACAAGAAAATCGTATTTATACCTAAATATAAGATAACGGAATTCCTATAAATGCACTGCCGTTATACCGTTAAATCTTTTATGTAGACTTCAGTGCGTTAAAGAACGTTTATTAACTTAAATCTGTTAAACTAATGATTTGAAGCATTTCGATATCGATTGCTAAATGTGTATATACAAGAAAATCGACTTTATACCAAAACATAGATTACAGAATTCTTCTAAATGCACTGCCGTTATGCCGCCATGGCTTTATGCCAACCTCAGTTCGTTAAAGAAGGTTTATTAACTTAAATATGTTAAACTAATGAGTTGGAGCATCTCGATATCGATTGCTAAATGAGTATATACAACAAAATCAACTTTATACCTAAATATAAGATTACAAAATTCTTCCAGATGAACCGCCGTTATACCGTTATGGCTTTGTGTAAACTTCAGTAAGATAAAGAAGGTTAATTAACTTAAATATGTTAAACTAATGATTTGAAGCATTTCGTTATTGATTGCTAAATGTGTATATAAAAGAAAATCGACTTTATACCTAAATATAAGATTACGGAATTCTTCAAAATGCACTGCCGTTATGCCGCCATGGCTTTATATCAACTTCAATACGTTAAAGAAGGTTTATTAACTTAAATATGTTAAACTAATGAGTTGAAGCATTTCGACATCGATTGCTTAATGTGTATATACAAGAAAATCGATTTTATACGTAAATAAAAGATTACGGAGTTCACCCAAATATACTGCCGTTATGACGTTATGGCTTTATTTAAACTTCAGTACGATAAAGAAGGTTAATTAACCTAAATATGCTAAACCAGCTATTTTAAGATTTTCGATATCGATTGCTAAATGTGTAAATCCAAGAAAATCGACTACATACCTAAATATAAGATTACGGAATTCTTCTACATGCACTGCCGTTATGGCGCCATGGCTTTATGTTAACTTCAGGCGTTGAAGATTCTTTATTAACTAAAATATGTTAAACTAAAGATTTGACGCATTTCGATATCGATTGCTAAATGAGCATATACAAGAAAATCGAATTCATACCTAAATATAAGATTACGTAATTCTTCTAAATGCACTGCCGTTATGCCGTTATGGCTTTATATTAACTTCAGTTCGTTAAGAAGGTTTATTAACTTAAATATGTTAAACCAGTCATTTGAAGCATTTCGATATCGATTGCTTAATGAATATATACAAGAAAATCGACTTTATACCTAAATATAAGACTACGGAATTCTTCCAAATGTTACTGTCGTTATGCGCCATGGCTCTTTATCAACTTCAATACGTTAAAGAAGGTTAATTAACTTAAATATGTTAAACTAATGGTTTGAAGCATTTTGGTATCGCTTGCTAAATGAGTATATACAAGAAAGTTAAATTTATACCTAAATATAAGATAACGGAATTCTTCTAATGCAGTGCAGTTATACCGTTAAGGCTTTATGTAAACTTCAGTGCGTTAAAGAAGTTTTATTAACTTAAATATTTTAAACTAATGATTTGAAGCATTTTGATATCGATTGCAAAATGTGAATATACAAGAAAATCGACATTATACCTAAATATAAGATTACGGAATTCTTCTACATGCACTGTCGTTATGCCGCCATGGCTTTATATCAACTTCAATACGTTAAAGAAGGTTAATTAACTTAAATATGTTAAACTAATGATTTGAAGCTTTTCGATATAGATTTCTAAATGCATATATACAAGAAAGTCGAATTTATACCTAAATATAAAATTGCGGAATTCTTCTAAATGCAGTGCAGTTATACCGCCATGGCTTCATGTCACCTTCGGTAGGTTAAAGAAGGTAATTTTACTTATATATGTTAAACTAATGATTTGAAGCATTTCGATATCGATTGCTAAATGTGCTAGTACAAGAAACTTGACTTTATACTTAAACATAGGATAACGGAATTCTTCCAAATGCACTGCCCTTATTCCTCCATGGCCTTATGTTAACTTCAGTTAGTTAAAGAAGGTTTATTAACTCAAATATGTTAAACCAGTTATTTGAAGCATTTCGATATCGATTGCTTAATGCATATATACAAGAAAATCGACTTTATACCTAAATATAAGATTACGGAATTCTTCCAAATTACTGTCGTTATGCCGCCATGGCTTTATTTCACCTTCAATACGTTAAAGATGGTTAATTAACTTAAATATGTTAAACTAATGATTTGAAGCATTTCGATATCGATTTTTTAATGCATATATACAAGAAAATCGACTTTATACCTAAATATAAGGTTACGGAATTCTTCCAAATTACTGTCGTTATGGCGCCATGGCTTTATTTCACCTTCATACGTTAAAGATGGTTAATTAACTTAAATATGTTAAACTAATGATTTGAAGCATTTTTATATCGATTTCTAAATGCATATATACAAGAAAATCGACTTTATACCTAAATATAAGATTGCGGAATTCTTCCAAATTACTGTCGTTATGGCGCCATGGCTTTATTTCACCTTCAATACGTTAAAGATGGTTAATTAACGTAAATATGTTAAACTAATGATTTGAAGCATTTCGATATCGATTGCTAAATGTGTATATACAAGAAAATCGTTTTTATACCCAAATATAACATTACGGAATTCTTCCAAATGTACTGTCGTTATGCCGCCATGGTTTGTATCAACTTCAATACGTTAAAGAAGGTTAATTATTTTAAATATGTTAAACTAATGGTTTGAAGCATTTCGATATCGACTGCTAAATGTGTAAATAAAACAAAATCCACTTTATACCTAAATATAAAATTATAACATTACGGAGTTCTTCTAAGTGTACTGCCGTTATACCGTTAAGGCTTTACCTAGACCTCATTAAGCTAAAAAATGTTTATTAACTTAATATGTTAAACTAATGATTTGAAGCATTTCGATATCGATTGCTAAATGTGCATATACAAAAAAATCGAATTTATACCTAAATATAAGATGTTATGCCGCCATGACTTTGTGTAAACTTCAGTGCGTTAAAGTAGGTTTGCAAACTTAAATATGGTAAACTAGTGATTTGAAGCATTTCGATATCGATTGCTAAATGAGTATATACAAGAAAATCGACTTCATACCTAAATATAAGATTACGGATTCTTCCAAATGTACTGTCGTTATGTCGCCATGGCTTTATATCACCTTCAATACGTTAAAGAAGGTTAATTAACTTAAATATGTTAAACTAATGATTTGAAGAATTTCGAAATCGACTGCCAAATGCATATATACAACAAAATCGACTTTATACCTAAATATAAGATTACGGAATTCTTCCAAATGTACTGTCGTTATGCCGCATGGCTTGATATCAACTTCAATACGTTAACGAAGGTTAATTAACTTAAATTTGTTAAACTAATGATTTGAAGCATTTCGATATCGATTGCTATATGTGTATATACAAAAAAATCGAATTTATACATAAATATAAGATTACGGAATTCTTCTACATGCCGCCATGGCTTTGTGTTAACTTCAGTGCGTTAAAGTAGGTTCGTTAACTTAAATATGTTAAACTAATGATTTAAAGCATTTCGATATCGATTGCTAAATGAGTATATACAAGAAAATCGACTTAATACCTAAATATAAGATTACGTAATTCTTCCAATTGCTTTGCCGTTATGCCGTTAAGGCGTTTGTCGATTTCAGTAAGATAAAGAGGGTTAATTAACTTAAATATGTTTAACTAATGATTTGAAGCATTTCGATATCGATTGCTAAATGTGTATATACAAGAAAATCGACTTTATACCGAAATATAAGATTACGGAATTCTTCTCAATGCACTGCCGTTATGCCGTTATGGCTTCATTTTAACTTCAGTTCGTTTAAGAAGGTTTATTAACTTAGATATGTTACACCAGTTATTTGAAGCATTTTGAAATCGGTTGCTTAATGCATATATACAAGAAAATCGACTTTCTACCTAAATATAAGTTTACGGAATTCTTGCAAATGTACTGTCGCTATGCCGCCATGGCTTTTTATCAACTTCAATATGTTATAGAAGGATAATTAACTTAAATATGTTAAACTAATGTTTTGAAGATTTTCGAAATCGATTGCTAAATGCATATATACAAAAAAATCGACTTTATACCTAAATATAAGATTACGGAATTCTTCAAATGCACTGCCGTTATGCCGTTAAGGCGTTTGCAGACTTCAGTAAGATAAAGAGGGTTAATTAACTTAAATATGTTAAACTAATGATTTAAAGATTTTCGAAATCGATTGCTAAATGCATATATACAACAAATTCGACTCAATACTTAAATATAAGATTACGGATTTCTTCTACATGCACTGCCGTTATGCCGCTATGGCTGTGTGTTATCTTCGGTTTAAAGTAGGTTTTTTAACTTCAATATGTCAAACTAATGATGTGAAGCATTTCGATATCGATTGCTAAATGAGTATATACAAAAAAATCGAATTTATACCTAAATATAAGATTACGGAATTCTTCTACATGCATTGCCGTTATGCCGTTAATGCGTTTGAAGACTTCAGTAAGATAAAGAGGGTTAATTAACTTAAATCTGTTAAACTAATGATTTGAGGCATTTTGATATCGATTGCTATATGTGTATATACAAGAAAATCGACTTTATACCTAAATATAAGATTACGGAATTCTTTTAAATGCACTGCCGTTATGCAGTTATGGCTTCATGTTAACTTCTGTTCGTTACAGAAGGTTTATTGACTTAAGTATGTTAAACTAATGATTTGAAGATTTTCGAAATCGATTGCTAAATGCATATATACAACAAAATCGACTTTATACCTAAATATAAGATTACGGAATTCTTCCAAATGTACTGTCGTTATGCCGCCATGGCTTGATATCAACTTCAATACGTTAACGAAGGTTAATTAACTTAAATTTGTTAAACTAATGATTTGAAGATTTTCGATATCGATTGGTAAATTAGTATATACAAGAAAATCGACTTTATACCTAAATATAAGATAACGGAATTCCTCTACATGCACTGCCGTTATGCCGCCATGGATTTATGCCAACTTCAGTTCGTTAAAGAAGGTTTATTAACTTAACTATGTTAAACTAATGAGTTGAAGCATCTCGATATCGATTGCTAAATGTGTATAAACAACAAAATCGACTTTATACCTAAATATAAGTTTACGGAATTCTTCCAAATGCACTGCCGTTATACCGTTAAGGCTTTTGTAGACTTCAGTAAGACAAAGAGGATTAAGTAACTTAAATATGTTAAACTTATGAATTGAAGCATTTTGATATCGATTGCTTAATGTGTATATACAAGAAAATCGACTTTATACCTAAATATAAGATTACGGAATTCTTCCAAATGAACTGTCGTTATGCCACCATGGCTTTGTATCACCTTCAATACGTTAAAGAAGGTTAATTATTCTAAATATGTTAAACTAATGGTTTAAAGCATTTCGATATCGATTGCTAAATGTGCAAATACAAGAAAATCGACTTAATACCTAAATATAAAATCATAACATTACGTAATTCTTCTAAATGCACTGCCGCTATACCGTTAAGGCTTTATGTAGACTTCAGTAAGCTATAAAATGTTTATTAACTTAATATGTTAAACAAATGATTTGAAGCATTTCGATATCGATTGAAAAATGTGTATATACAAGAAAATCGACTTTATGCATAATATAAGAATACGGAATTCTTCTACATCCACTGCCGTTATGCCAACTTCAGACCGTTAAAGAAGGTTTATTAATTTAAACATGTTAAACTAATGAGTTCAAGCATTTCGATGTCGATTGCTAAATGCGTATATACAACAAAATCGACTTAATACCTAAATATAAGATTACGGAGCTCTTCCAAATGCACTGCCGTTATGCCGTTAAGGCTTTTGTAGATTTCAGTAAGATAAAGAGGGTTAATTTACTTAAATATGTTAAACTAATGATTTGAGGCATTTCAATATCGATTGCTAAATGCGTAAATACAAGAAAATCGACTATATATGTACTTAAATATAAGATTACGGTATTCTTCTACATGCACTGTCGTTATGCCGCCGTGGCTTTATATCACCTTCATTACGTTAAAGAAAGTTAATTAACTTAAATATGTTAAACTAATGATTTGAAGCATTTTGATATCGATTGCTAAATGTGTAAATACAAGAAAATCGACTTTATACCTAAATATAAGATAACGGAATTCTTTTAAACGCACTGCCGTTATGCCGTTAAGGCTTTATGTAAACTTCAGTAAGAAAAATAAGGTTAATTAACTTAAATATGTTAATCTAATGATTTGAAGCATTTCGATATCGATTGGTTAATATGTATATACAAGAAAACCGACTTTATACCTAAAAAGAAGATTACGGAATTCTTCTGAATGCACTGCAGTTATACCGTTAAGGCTTTATGTAGACTTCAGTGCGTAAAAGAACGTTTATTAACTTAAATATGTTAAACAAATGATTTGAAGCATTTCGATATCGATTGAAAAATGTGTATATACAAGAAAATCGACTTTATGCCTAATATAAGATTGCGGAATTCTTCTACATCCACTGCCGTTATGCCAACTTCAGATCGTTAAATAAGGTTTATTAACTTAAATATGTTAAACTAGTGAGTTGAAGCATTTCGATGTCGATTGCTAAATGCGTATAAACAACAAAATCGACTTAATACCTAAATATAAGATTACGGAACTCTTCCAAATGCACTGCCGTTATGCCGTTAAGGCTTTTGTAGATTTCAGTAAGATAAAGAGGGTTAATTTACTTAAATATGTTAAACTAATGATTTGAGGCATTTCAATATCGATTGCTAAATGTGTGAATATAAGAAAATCGAATATATACTTAAATGTAAGATTACGGAATTCTTCTACATGCACTGTCGTTATGCCGCCATGGCTTTATATCTCCTTCATTACGTTAAAGAAAGCTAATTAACTTAAATATGTTAAACTAATGATTTGAAGATTTTCGATATCGATTGCTAAATGTGTAAATACAAGAAAATCGACTTTATACCTAAATAAAAGATCACGAAATCCTTCTACATGCACTGCCGTAATACCGCCGTGGCTATATGCCAAATTCAGATCGTTAAAGAAGGTTTATTAACTTAAAAATGTTAAACTAATGAGTTGAAGCATCTCGATATCGATTGCTAAATGTGTATATACAACAAAATCGACTTTATACCTAAATATAAGATTACGGAATTCTTCCAAATGCACTGCCTTTATACCGGCTTTATGTAAACTTCAGTAGGATAAAGAAGGTTAATTAACTTAAGTATGTTAAAGTAATGATTTGAGGCATTTCGATATCGCTTGCTAAATGTGTATATACAAGAAAATCGTATTTATACCTAAATATAAGATAACGGAATTCTTCTAAATGCACTGCCGTTATACCGTTAAATCTTTATGTAGACTTCAGTAAGCTAAAAAATGTTTATTAATTTAATATGTTAAACTAATGATTTGAAGCATTTCGATATCGATATCTAAATGTGCATATAAAAGAAAATCGACTTTATACCTAAATAAAAGATTACGAAATCCTTCTACATGCACTGCCGTAATACCGCTGTGGCTATATGACAAATTCAGATCGTTAAAGAAGGCTTATTAACTTAAATATGTTAAGCTAATGAGTTGAAGCATCTCGATATCGATTGCTAAATGTGTATATACAACAAAATCGACTTTATACCTAAATATAAGATTACGGAATTCTTCCAAATGCACTGCCTTTATACCGGCTTTATGTAAACTTCAGTAGGATAAAGATGGTTAATTAACTTAAGTATGTTAAACTAATAGTTTGAGGCACTTCGATATCGCTTGCTAAATGTGTATATACAAGAAAATCGTATTTATACCTAAATATAAGATAACGATTGCTAAATGTGTATATACAACAAAATCGACTTTATACCTAAATATAAGATTACGGAATTCTTCCAAATGCACTGCTTTATACCGGCTTTATGTAAACTTCAGTAGGATAAAGAAGGTTAATTAACTTAAGTATGTTAAAGTAATGATTTGAGGCATTTCGATATCGCTTGCTAAATGTGTATATACAAGAAAATCGTATTTATACCTAAATATAAGATAACGGAATTCTTCTAAATGCACTGCCGTTATACCGTTAAATCTTTATGTAGACTTCAGTAAGCTAAAAAATGTTTATTAATTTAATATGTTAAACTAATGATTTGAAGCATTTCGATATCGATATCTAAATGTGCATATAAAAGAAAATCGACTTTATACCTAAATAAAAGATTACGAAATCCTTCTACATGCACTGCCGTAATACCGCTGTGGCTATATGACAAATTCAGATCGTTAAAGAAGGCTTATTAACTTAAATATGTTAAGCTAATGAGTTGAAGCATCTCGATATCGATTGCTAAATGTGTATATACAACAAAATCGACTTTATACCTAAATATAAGATTACGGAATTCTTCCAAATGCACTGCCTTTATACCGGCTTTATGTAAACTTCAGTAGGATAAAGATGGTTAATTAACTTAAGTATGTTAAACTAATAGTTTGAGGCACTTCGATATCGCTTGCTAAATGTGTATATACAAGAAAATCGTATTTATACCTAAATATAAGATAACGGAATTCTTATAAATGCACTGCCGTTATACCGTTAAATCTTTATGTAGACTTCAGTGCGTTAAAGAACGTTTATTAACTTAAATCTGTTAAACTAATGATTTGAAGCATTTCGATATCGATTGCTATGTGTATATACAAGAAAATCGACTTTATACCTAAATATAAGATTACAAAATTCTTCCAGATGAACCGCCGTTATACCGTTATGGCTTTATGTAAACTTCAGTAAGATAAAGAAGGTTAATTAACTTAAATATGTTAAACTAATGATTTGAAGCATTTCGTTATTGATTGCTAAATGTGTATATACAACAAAATCGACTTTATACCTAAATATAAGATTACGAAATTCTTCAAAATGCACTGCCGTTATGCCGCCATGGCTTTATGCCAACCTCAGTTCGTTAAAGAAGGTTTATTAACTTAAATATGTTAAACTAATGAGTTGGAGCATCTCGATATCGATTGCTAAATGAGTATATACAACAAAATCAACTTTATACCTAAATATAAGATTACAAAATTCTTCCAGATGAACCGCCGTTATACCGTTATGGCTTTATGTAAACTTCAGTAAGATAAAGAAGGTTAATTAACTTAAATATGTTAAACTAATGATTTGAAGCATTTCGTTATTGATTGCTAAATGTGTATATACAACAAAATCGACTTTATACCTAAATATAAGATTACGAAATTCTTCAAAATGCACTGCCGTTATGCCGCCATGGCTTTATATCAACTTCAATACGTTAAAGAAGGTTTATTAACTTAAATATGTTAAACTAATGAGTTGAAGCATTTCGATATCGATTGCTTAATGTGTATATACAAGAAAATCGATTTTATACGTAAATAAAAGATTACGGAATTCACCCAAATATACTGCCGTTATGCCGTTATGGCTTTATTTAAACTTCAGTACGATAAAGAACGTTAATTAACCTAAATATGCTAAACCAGCTATTTGAAGATTTTCGATATCGATTGTTAAATGTGTAAATCCAAGAAAATCGACTACATACCTAAATATAAGATTACGGAATTCTTCTACATGCACTGCCGTTATGGCGCCATGGCTTTATGTTAACTTCAGGCGTTGAAGATTCTTTGTTAACTAAAATATGTTAAACTAAAGATTTGACGCATTTCGATATCGATTGCTAAATGTGTATATACAAGAAAATCGATTTTATACCTAAATATAAGATTACGGAATTCTTCTAAATGCACTGCCGTTATGCCGTTATGGCTTTATATTAACTTCAGTTCGTTAAAGAAGGTTTATTAACTTAAATATGTTAAACCAGTCATTTGAAGCATTTCGATATCGATTGCTTAATGCATATATACAAGAAAATCGACTTTATACCTAAATATAAGACTACGGAATTCTTCCAAATGTACTGTCGTTATGCCGCCATGGCTCTTTATCAACTTCAATACGTTAAAGAAGGTTAATTAACTTAAATATGTTAAACTAAGGATTTGAAGCATTTCGATATCGCTTGCTAAATGTGTATATACAAGAAAATCGAATTTATACCCAAATATAAGATAACTGAATTCTTCTAAATGCACCGCCTTTATGCCGTTCAGGCTTTATGTAGACTTCAGTGCGTTAAAGAAGGTTTATTAACTTAAATATGTTAAACTAATGATTTGAAGCATTTCGATATCGATTGCTGAATGCGATATACAAGAAAATCGATTTTATACCTAAATATAAGATTACGGAATTCTTCCAAATGTACTGTCATTATGCCGCCATGGCTTTGTATCAACTTCAATACGTTAAAGAAGTTTAATTATTTTAAATATGTTAAACTAATGGTTTGAAGCATTTTGGTATCGCTTGCTAAATGAGTATATACAAGAAAGTTAAATTTATACCTAAATATAAGATAACGGAATTCTTCTAAATGCAGTGCAGTTATACCGTTAAGGCTTTATGTAAACTTCAGTGCGTTAAAGAAGTTTTATTAACTTAAATATGTTAAACTAACGATTTGAAGCATTTCGCTATCGATTGCTAAATGTGTATATACAAGAAAATCGACATTATACCTAAATATAAGATTACGGAATTCTTCTACATGCACTGTCGTTATGCCGCCATGGCTTTATATCAACTTCAATACGTTAAAGAAGGTTAATTAACTTAAATATGTTAAACTAATGATTTGAAGCATTTCGATATCGATTTCTAAATGCATATATACAAGAAAGTCGAATTTATACCCAAATATAAAATTGCGGAATTCTTCTAAATGCAGTGCAGTTATACCGCCATGGCTTCATGTCACCTTCGGTAGGTTAAAGAAGGTAATTTTACTTATATATGTTAAACTAATGATTTGAAGCATTTCGATGTCGATTGCTTAATGTGCTAGTACAAGAAACTTGACTTTATACCTAAACATAGGATAACGGAATTCTTCCAAATGCACTGCCGTTATTCCGCCATGGCCTTATGTTAACTTCAGTTAGTTAAAGAAGGTTTATTAACTCAAATATGTTAAACCTGTTATTTGAAGCATTTCGATATCGATTGCTCAATGCATATATACAAGAAAATCGACTTTATACCTAAATATAAGATTATGGAATTCTTCAAAATTACTGTCGTTATGGCGCCATGGCTTTATTTCACCTTCAATACGTTAAAGATGGTTAATTAACTTAAATATGTTAAACTAATGATTTGAAGCATTTCTGTATCGATTTCTAAATGCATATATACAAGAAAATCGACTTTATACCTAAATATAAGATTACGGAATTCCTCCAAATTACTGTCGTTATAGCGCCATGGCTTTATTTCACCTTCAATACGTTAAAGATGGTTAATTAACCCTTATATGTTAAACTAATGATTTGAAGCATTTCGATATCGATTGCTAAATGTGTATATACAAAAAAATCGACTTTATACCTAAATATAAGATTACGGAATTCTTCCAAATGTATTGTCGTTATGCCGCCATGGTTTGTATCAACTTCAATACGTTAAAGAAGGTTAATTATTTTAAATTTGTTAAACTAATGGTTTGAAGCATTTCGATATCGACTGCTAAATGTGTAAATACAACAAAATCCACTTTATACCTAAATATAAAATTATAACATTACGGAGTTCTTCTAAATGTTCTGCCGTTATACCGTTAAGGCTTTATGTAGACCTCATTAAGCTAAAAAATGTTTATTAACTTAATATGTTAAACTAATGATTTGAAGTTTTTCGAAATCGATTGCTAAATGCATATATACAACAAATTCGACTTAATACCTAAATATAAGATTACGGATTTCTTCTAAATGCACTGCCGTTATGCCGTTATGGCTTTATATTAACTTCAGTTCGTTAAAGAAGGTTTATTAACTTAAATATGTTAAACCAGTTATTTGAAGCATTTCGATATCGATTGCTTAATGCATATATACAAGAAAATCGACTTTATACCTAAATATAAGACTACGGAATTCTTCCAAATGTACTGTCGTTATGCCGCCATGGCTCTTTATCAACTTCAATACGTTAGAGAAGGTTAATTAACTTAAATATGTTAAACTAAGGATTTGAAGCATTTCGATATCGCTTGCTAAATGTGTATATACAAGAAAATCGAATTTATACCTAAATATAAGATAAATGAATTCTTCTAAATGCACCGCCGTTATGCCGTTAAGGCTTTATGTAGACTTCAGTGCGTTAAATAAGGTTTATTAACTTAAATATGTTAAACTAATGTTTTGAAGATTCTCGAAATCGATTGCTAAATGCATATATACAAAAAAATCGACTTTATACCTAAATATAAGATTACGGAATTCTTCAGTAAGATAAAGAGGGTTAATTAACTTAAATATGTTAAACTACTGATTTGAAGATTTTCGAAATCGATTGCTTAATGCATATATACAACAAATTCGACTTAATACCTAAATATAAGATTACGGATTTCTTCTAAATGCACTGCCGTTATGGCTTTATATTAACTGCAGTTCGTTAAAGAAGGTTTATTAACTTAAATATGTTAAACCAGTTATTTGAAGCATTTCGATATCGATTGCTTAATGCATATATACAAGAAAATCGACTTTATACCTAAATATAAGACTACGGAATTCTTCCAAATGTACTGTCGTTATGCCGCCAAGGCTCTTTATCAACTTCAATACGTTAGAGAAGGTTAATTAACTTAAATGTGTTAAACTAAGGATTTGAAGCATTTCGATATCGCTTGCTAAATGTGTATATACAAGAAAATCGAATTTATACCTAAATATAAGATAACTGAATTCTTCTAAATGCACCGCCGTTATGCCGTTAAGGCTTTATGTAGACTTCAGTGCGTTAAAGAAGGTTTATTAATTTAAATATGTTAAACTAATGATTTGAAGCATTTCGATATCGATTGCTGAATGCGATATACAAGAAAATCGACTTTATACCTAAATATAAGATCACGGAATTCTTCCAAATGTACTGTCGTTATGCCGCCATGGCTTTGTATCAAGTTCAATACGTTAAAGAAGTTTAATTATTTTAAATATATTAAACTAATGGTTTGAAGCATTTTGATATCGCTTGCTAAAAGAGTATATACAAGAAAGTCAAATTTATACCTAAATAGAAGATAACTGAATTCTTCTAAATGCACCGCCGTTATGCCGTTAAGGCGTTTGCAGACTTCAGTAAGATAAAGAGGGTTAATTAACTTAAATATGTTAAACTAATGATTTAAAGATTTTCGAAATCGATTGCTAAATGCATATATACAACAAATTCGACTCAATACTTAAATATAAGATTACGGATTTCTTCTACATGCACTGCCGTTATGCCGCCATGGCTGTGTGTTATCTTCGGTTTAAAGTAGGTTTTTTAACTTAAATATGTCAAACTAATGATGTGAAGCATTTCGATATCGATTGCTAAATGAGTACATACAAGAAAATCGACTTTATACATAAATATAAGATTACGGAATTCTTCCAAATGTACTGCCGTTATGCCGCCATGGCTTTATATCAACTTCAATATGTTTAAGAAGGTTAATTAACTTAAATATGTTAAACTAATGATTTGAAGCATTTAGATATCGATTGCTAAATGTGTATATACAAGAAAATCGACTTTATACCTAAATATAAAATAACGAAATTCTCCCAAATGCACTGCCGTTATACCGTTTTGGCTTTATGTAAACTTCAGTAAGATAAAGAAGGTTAATTAACTTAAATATGTTAAACTTATGATTTGAAGCATTTCGATATCGATTACTAAATGCGTATATACAAGAAAACCGACATTATACCTAAATATAAGATTACGGAATTCTTCCAAATGCACTGCCGTTATTCCGCCATGGCTTTATGTCAACTTAAATACGTTAAAAAAGGTTAATTAACTTAAATATGTTAAACTAATGAGTTGAAGCATCACGATATCGATTGCTAAATGTGTATAAACAACAAAATCGACTTTATACCTAAATATAAGATTACGGAATTCTTCCAAATGCACTGCCGTTATTCCGCCATGGCTTTATGTCAACTTCAATACTTTAAAAAAGGTTAATTAACTTAAATATGTTAAACTAATGATTTGAAGCATTTCGATGTCGATTTCTAAATGCATATATTCCAGAAAATCGATTTTATACCTAAATAAAAGATTACGGTATTCTTTCAAATTACTGTCGTTATGGCGTTAAGGCTTTATTTCACCTTAAATACGTTAAAGATGGTTAATTAACTTTAATATGTTAAACTAATGATTTGAAGCATTTCGATATCGATTGCTAAATGTGTATATACAAGAAAATCGACTTTATACCTAAATATAAGATTACGGAATTCTTCCAAATGTACTGTCGTTATGCCGCCATGGTTTGCATCAACTTCAATATGTTAAAAAAGGTTAATTATTTTAAGTATGTTAAACTAATGGTTTGAAGCATTTCGATATCGACTGCTAAATGTGTAAATACAACAAAATCGACTTTATACCTAAATGTAAAATTATAACATTACGGAGTTCTTCTAAATGCACTGCCGTTATACCGTTAAGGCTTTATGTAGACCTCATTAAGCTAAAAAATGTTTATTAACTTAATATGTTAAACCAATGATTTGAAGCATTTCGATATCGACTGCTAAATGTGTATATGCAAAAAAAATCGAATTTATACCTAAATATAAGCCGTTATGCCGCCATGGCTTTGTGTTCACCTCAGTGCGTTAAAGTAGGTTTGTTAACTTAAATATGTTAAACTAATGATTTGAAGCATTTCGATATCGATTGCTAAATGTGTATATACAAGAAAATCGACTTTATACCTAAATATAAGATTACGGAATTCTTCCAAATGTACTGTGGTTATGCCTCCATGGCTTTATATCAACTTCAATACGTTAACAAAGGTTAATTAACTTAAATATGTTAAACTAATGGTTTGAAGCATTTAGATATCGATTGCTTAATGTGTATATACAAAAAAAATCGAATTTATACCTAAATATAAGATTACGGATTTCTTCTACATGCACTGCCGTTATGCCGCCATGGCTTTGTGTTAACTTCCGTGCGTTAAAGTAGGTTTGTTAACGTAAATATGTCAAACTAATGATTTGAAGCATTTCGATATCGATTGCTAAATGAGTATATACAAGATAATCGACTTGATTCCTAAATATAAGATTACGTAAATCTTCTAAATGCACTGCCTTTATGCCGTTAAGGCTGATTAACTTATACAGGGTAGGCCATTTAAAGTTGACCCATTTTTTTCTAAAAAAAAAGAACAAAAGAAAACAATGTTTTTTGTTCATTTCAAAAATAATTTATTTTGGTCCAAGGGGATTTGTTTCAGCTTATATTTAAAAATTAGATCGCGTAAATGGGCACCTTTAGCTTTGACAGCTAAATGCACTCTCTTTTTGACATTTTCCATGACTTTGGCCAATGTTTCGGATGATATGGCGGCTGTTTCACGTCGAATGTTGGCTTTCAGTTGAGCTAAGGTCTTTGGCTTATTAGCGTATACCTTGGATTTCAAATAACCCCACAAATAAAAGTCTGGTGGCGACAAATCTGGTGATCTCGGTGGCCAGTCAACATCACCATTTTTCGATATCAATCGCCCGGGGAAAAATGGTCGCAATAAATTGATTGTTGGTCGAGCTGTATGGCATGTAGCCCCGTCCTGTTGAAACCAGAAGTTATCCATGTCATTTTCGCGAATAATGGGTATCACAAAATCCGTTATCATGGCTCGATAACGCTCACCATTGACTGTTGCCGTGGCTCCATCATCGTCTTCGAAAAAATACGGTCCGATGATCATATTCGCGCAAACACCGCACCAAACTGTTACTTTTTGGTCGTAAAGAGGCTGTTCTTCAATTAATTGAGGATTTTCGGTGGCATAAAATCGGCAATTTTGCTTGTTTACGCCTCCATTCAACGAGAAATGTGCCTCGTCTGACATGATGAGTTTTCGCCAAAAGTCAAGTTCGTTTTCAGCCATTTCGATGGCCCATTTGCCAAAATTAAGGCGTCGCGGATAATCAGCTGGGTTTAGTTTTTGTGCCATTTGAATTTTATATGGAAACATCTTCAAATCTTTATGAATTATGCGTCGGAGAGTGGTGCGAGAGATGTCTAATTCCTGAGAGCGGCGATAACTCGATGTCGATGGAGTCTCCTCAATACTGGCTCGTACAGCTTCGATATTTTCATCAGAACGTCTTGTGCGTTGTCTGGATGCATGACTGGCATTACTGAGATTACCGGTGTTCACAAATTTTGCGTATAAAGACTTAATTGTGTTCTTAACTGGAGCACTTTTCACTTTATTTTTTTTGCGAAACGCACGTTGAGTTAACACAATTGAAAAGTTATTTTGAATATAAAGCTGAACAATTTCAGCGCGTTCTTTTGGAGTGTACTGTTCCATGGTATAAATGGTCTTCGAATGACGCTTCTAACGCGGTATGACATTAGCCGATTTGTCAGCGCTGTTAAAAGTTACAGCGTTTGCCAGATGGGTCAACTTTAAATGGCCTACCCTGTATTTAAGTTAATTAACCTTGTTTAACGTATTGAAGTTTATGTAAAGCCATGACAGCATAACGACAATACATTTGGAAGAATTCCGTAGTCTTGTATTTATGTATAAAGTTGATTTTCTTGTATATACCCATTTAGTAATCGATATCGAAATGCTTCAAATCATTACTTTAACATATTTAAGTTAATAAACCTTCTTTAACGAACGGAAGTTGGCTTAAAGCCATGGCGGCATAACGACAGTGCAGTTAGAAGAATTCCGTAATCTTATATTAGGTATAAAGTCGATTTTCTTGTATATACATATTTAGCTATCGATATCGAAATGCTTCAAATCATTAGTTTAACATATTTAAGTTAATTAACCTGCTTTAAAGTATTGAAGTTGATATAAAGCCATAGCGGCATAACGGCAGTGCATTTAGAAGAATTCCGTAATGTTATATTTAGGTATAAAGTCGATTTTCTTGTATATACTCATTTAGCAATCGATATCGAAATGCTTCAAATCATTAGTTTAACATATTTAAGTTAATTAACCTTCTTTAACATATTGAAGTTGATATAAGGCCATGGTGGCATAACGACAGTACATTTTGAAGAATTCCGTAATCTTATATTTAGGTATAAAGTCGATTTTTTTGTATATACACAATAAGCAATCGATATCTAAATGCTTCAAACCATTAGTTTAACATATTTAAGTTAATTAACCTTTTTTAACGTATTGAAGTTGATATAAGGCCATGGTGGCATAACGGCAGTACATTTGGAAGAATTCCGTAATCTTATATTTAGGTATAAAGTCAATTTTCTTGTATATATGCATTAAGCAATCGATATCGAAATGCTTTAAATCATTAGTTTGACATATTTAAGTTAACATAAAGCAATAACGGCATAACGGCAGTATATTTATATGAATTCCGTTATCTTATATTTAGGTATAAAGTCGATTTTGCTGTACATACACATTTAGCAATCGATATCGAAATGCTTCAAATCATTAGTTTAACATATTTAAGTTAGTTAACCTTCTTTACCGTAATGAAGGTGATATAAAGCCATGGCGGCATAACGACAGTGCATTTAGAAGAATTCCCTAATCTTATATTTAGGTATATAGTCGATTTTGTTGTATATACGCATCTAGCAATCCATATCGAAATGCTTCAAATCATTAGTATAACATATTTAAGGGAATTAACCTTCTTTAACGTATTGAAGTTGATATAAAGCCATGGCATCATAACGACAGTAGATTTGGAAGAATTCCGTAATCTTATATTTAGGTATAAGGTCGATTTTGTTGTATATACACATTTAGCAAGCGATATCGAAATGCTTCAAATCATTAGTTTAACATATTTAAGTTAATAAACCTTCTTTAACGAACTGAAGTTAACATAAAGCAATAACGGCATAACGGCAGTATATTTATATGAATTCCGTTATCTCATATTTAGGTATAAATTCGATTTTGTTGTACATACACATTAAGCAATCGATATCGAAATGCTTCAAATCATTAGTTTAACATATTTAAGTTAGTTAACCTTCTTTAACGTAATAAAGGTGATATAGAGCTATGGCGGCATAACGACAGTGCATTTAGAACAATTCCGTAATCTTATATTTAGGTATACAGCCGATTTTGTTGTATATACGCATTTAGCAATCGATATCGAAATGCTTCAAATCATTAGTTTAACATATTTAAGTTAATTAACCTTCTTTAACGTATTGAAGTTGATGTAAAGCCATGGCAGCATAACGGCAGTGCATTTAGAAGAATTCCGTAATCTTATATTAGGTATAAAGTCGATTTTCTTGTATATACACATTTAGCTATCGATATCGAAATGCTTCAAATCATTAGTTTAACATATTTAAGTTAATAAACCTTTTTAACGTATTTAAGTTTATATAAAGCCATGGTGGCATTACGACAGTACATTTGGAAGAATTCCGTACTCTTATATTTAGGTATAAAGTCGATTTTCTTGTATATATGCATTAAGCAATCGATTTCGAAATGCTTCAAATAACTGGTTTAACATATTTAAGTTAGTTAACCTTCTTTAACGTAATGAAGGTGATATAAAGCCATGGCGGCATAACGACAGTGCATTTCGAAGAATTCCGTAATCTTATATTTAGGTATAAAGTCGATTTTCTTGTATATAAACATTTAGCAATCGATAACGAAATGCTTCAAATCATTAGTTTAACATATTTAAGTTAAATAGCCTTCTTTAACGTAATGAAGGTGACACAAAACCATGGCGGCATAACGACAGTACATTTGGAAGAATTCCGTAATCTTATGTTTTGGTATAAATTCGATTTTCTTGTATATACACATTTAGCTATCGATATCGAAATGCTTCAAATCATTAGTTTAGTATATTAATGTTAATAAACCTTCTTTAACGAACGGAAGTTGGCTTAAAGCCATGGCGGCATAACGGCAGTGCATTTAGAAGAATTCCGTAAGCTTATATTTAGGTAAAAAGTCGAGTTTGTTGTACATACACATTTAGCTATCGATATCGAAATGCTTCAAATCATTAGTTTAACATATTTAAGTTAATAAACCTTTTTAACGTATTTAAGTTTATATAAAGCCATGGTGGCATTACGACAGTACATTTGGAAGAATTCCGTACTCTTACATTTAGGTATAAAGTCGATTTTCTTGTATATATGCATTAAGCAATCGATATCGAAATGCTTCAAATCATTAGTTTAACATATTTAAGTTAGTTAACCTTCTTTAACGTATTGAAGTTGATATAAAGCCATGGCGGCATAACGACAGTGCATTTAGAAGAATTCCGTAATCTTATATTTAGGTATAAAGTCGATTTTGTTGTAAATACACATTAGCAATCGATATCGAGATGGTTCAACTCATTAGTTTAACATATTTAAGTTAATTAACCTTATTTTTCCTACTGAAGCGTACGTAAAGCCATAACGGTATAACGGCAGTGCATTTGGAAGAATTCCGTAATCTTATATTTAGGTATAAAGTCGATTTTCTTTTATATACACATTTAGATATCGATATCGAAATGCATTTGGAAGAATTCCGTAATCTTTTATTTAGGTATAAAGTCGATTTTCTGTTATATACACATTTAGATATCGATATCGAAATCCCTTTTTTAACGTATTGAAGTTGATTTAATGCCATGGTGGCATATCGACAGTACATTTGGAAGAATTCCGTAATCATATATTCAGGTATAAAGTCGATTTTCTTGTATATATGCATTAAGCAAACGATATCGAAATGCTTCAAATCATTAGTTTAACATATCTAAGCTAATAAACCTTCTTAAACGAACTTAAGTTAACATAAAGCCATAACGGCATAACGGCAGTGCATTTGGAAGAATTCCGTAATCTTACATTTAGGTATAAAGTCGATTTTGTTGTGTATATGCATTAAGCAATCGATTTTGAAATACTTCAAATCATTAGTTTAACATATTTAAGTTTATTAACCCTCTTTATTTTACTGAAGTTTAAACAAAGCCATGGCGGCACAACGGCAGTTCATGTAGAAGAATTCCCTTTAGGTATAAAGTCGATTTTCTTGTATGTACATATTTAGCAATCGATATTGAAATGCCTCAAATCATTAGTTTAACATATTTAATTTAATTAACCCTCTTTATCTTACTGAAGTCTACAAACGCCTTAACGGCATAACGGCAGTGCATGTAGAAAAATTCCGTTATCATATATTTAGGTATAAAGTCGATTTTATTGTATATACACATCTAGCAATCGATATCGAAATGCCTCAAATCATTAGTTTAACATATTTAAGTTAATTAGCCCTCTTTATCTTACTGGAGTCTACAAACGCCTTTACGGCATAACGGCAAAGCATTAAGAAGAATTCCGTAATCTTATATTTAGGTCTAAAGTCGGTTTTCTTGTATATACTCATTAAGCAATCGATATCGAAATGCCTAAATCATTAGTTTAACATATTTAAGTTAATTAACCCTCTTTATCTTACTAAAGTCTACAAACGTTTTAACGGCATAACGGCAAAGCATTTAGAAGAATTACGTAATCTTATATTTAGGTATAAAGTCGATTTTGTTGTTTATATGCATTTAGCAATCGAATTCGAAAATCTTCAAATCATTAGTTTAACATATTTAAATTAATAAAGCTTCTTTAACGCACTGAAGTTAACACAAAGCCATGGCGGCATAACGGCAGTTCATGTAGAAGAATTCCGTAATCTTATATTTAGGTATAAAGTCGATTTTCTTGTATATACACATTTAGCAATCGATATCGAAATGCCTCAAATCATTAGTTTAATATATTTAAATTAATTAACCGTCTCTATCTTACTGAAGTCTACAAATATCCTAACGGCATAACGGCAAAGCATTTAGAAGAATTACGTAATCTTATATTTAGGTATAAAGTCGATTTTCTTGTATATACAAATTTAGCAATCGATATCGAAATGCTTCAAATCATTCGTTTAACATGTTTAAGATAATTAACCCTATTTATCTTACTGAAGTCTACAAACATCTTAACGGCATAACGGCAAAGCATTTAGAAGAATTCCGTAATCTTATATTTAGGTATAAAGTCGATTTTCTTGTATATACTCATTTAGCAATCGATATCGAAATGCTTCAAATCATTAGTTTAACATATTTAAGCTAATTAACCCTCTTTATCTTACTAAAGTCTACAAACGCCTTAACGGCATAACGGCAAAGCATTTAGAAGAATTACGTAATCTTATATTTACGTATAAAGTCGATTTTCTTGTATATACTCATTTAGCAATCGATATAGAAATGCTTCAAATCATTAGTTTAACATATTTAAGTTAATTAACCCTATTTATCTTACTGAAGTCTACAAACATCTTAACGGCATAACGGCAAAGCATTTAGAAGAATTACGTAATCTTATATTTAGGTATAAAGTCGATTTTCTTGTATATACTCATTTAGCAATCGATATCGAAATGCTTCAAATCATTAGTTTAACATATTTAAGCTAATTAACCCTCTTTATCTTACTAAAGTCTACAAACGCCTTAACGGCATAACGGCAAAGCATTTAGAAGAATTACGTAAACTTATATTTACGTATAAAGTCGATTTTCTTGTATATACTCATTTAGCAATCGATATCGAAATGCTTCAAATCATTAGTTTAACATATTTAAGTTAATTAACCCTCTTTATCTTACTAAAGTCTACAAACGTTTTAACGGCATAACGGCAAAGCATTTAGAAGAATTACGTAATCTTATATTTAGGTATAAAGTCGATTTTGTTGCATATACACATTTAGCAATCGATATCGAAATGCTTCAAATCATTAGTTTAACATAGTTAAGTTAATTAACCCTCTTTATCTTACTAAAGTCTACAAAAGCCTTAACGGCATAACGGCAGTGCATTTGGAAGAATTCCGTAATCTTATATTTAGGTATAAAGTCGATTTTCTTGTATATACTCATTTAGCAATCGATATCGAAATGCTTCAAATCATTAGTTTAACATATTTAAGCTAGTTAACCCTCTTTATCTTACTAAAGTCTACAAACGCCTTAACGGCATAACGGCAAAGCATTTAGAAGAATTACGTAATCTTATATTTAGGTATAAAGTCGATTTTGTTGTATGTACACATTTAGCAATCGATATCGAAATGCTTCAAATCATTAGTTTAACATATTTAAGCTAATTAACCCTCTTTATCTTACTAAAGTCTACAAAAGCATTAACGGCATAACGGCAGTGCATTTGGAAGAATTCCGTAATCTTATATTTAGGTATAAAGTCGATTTTCTTGTATATACTCATTTAGCAATCGATATCGAAATGCTTCAAATCATTAGTTTAACATATTTAAGTTAATTAACCTTTTTTAGCGTATTTAAATTGATATAAAGCCATGGTGGCATTACGGCAGTACATTTGGAAGAATTCCGTACTCTTATATTTAGGTATAAAGTCGATTTTCGTGTATATATGCATTAAGCAATCGATATCGAAATGCTTCAAATAACTGGTTTAACATATTTAAGTTAATAAACCTTCTTTCTCTGACTGAAGTTTACATAGCCATAACGGTAGTGCATTTGGAAGAATTCCGTAATCTTATATTTATGTGTAAAGTCGATTTTCTTGTATATACACATCGATATCGAAATGCCTCAAATCATTATGTTTAACATGTTTAAGTTAATTAACCCCCTTTATCTTACTGAAGTCTACAAACGCCTTAACGGCATAACGGCAGTGCATGTAGAAGAATTCCGTTATCATATATTTAGGTATAAAGTCGATTTTCTTGTATATACACATTTAGCAATTGAAATCGAAACGCTTCAAATCATTAGTTTAACATATTTAAGTTAATTAACCCTCTTTATCTTACTGAAGTCCACAAGCGCCTTAACGCCATAACGGCAAAGCATTTAGAAGAATTACGTAATCTTATATTTAGGTATAAAGTCGATTTTCTTGTACATACTCATTTAGCAATCGAAATCGAAATGCCTCAAATCATTAGTTTAACATATTTAAGTTAATTAACCCTCTTTATCTTACTGAAGTCTACAAACATCCTAACGGCATAACGGCAAAGCATTTAGAAGAATTACGTAATCTTATATTTAGGTATAGAGTCGATTTTCTTGTATATACTCATTTAGCAATCGATATCGAAATGCTTCAAATCATTCGTTTAACATGTTTAAGATAATTAACCCTATTTATCTTACTGAAGTCTACAAACATCTTAACGGCATAACGGCAAAGCATTTAGAAGAATTCCGTAATCTTATATTTAGGTATAAAGTCGATTTTCTTGTATAAGTTAACACCAAATTGGTTAACACCAAAATCTACATAGCTAACACAGCAATAATACAAGCGAATAAAAATACAAATAAACAAATATTGCTGACGACATGTCTGCATTAGTTCAACAACAGGAAACGCAAAATAACAAATTGCGGAAATCAACAACAACACCACAGCAGAGTTACAACGACAGCGCAGCCGAATTTTATACGGTCACATTGAAGTGCAATGTGACCAAATTATTATTGATAGGTATAAATTAAGAAATAATTGTTAGTATTAAGCAGTCGAAATGTGAAGTTCAATAAAGCAGAAACAAACTTCAAAAAATTTGTTTTTTTTTCCACATCTAAGTGGAAGAATGAATAATTGGCGCCCGAGCTAAAAGAAAGTGTTTCCTTCGCGTGGATATAGTAACTTAGTGCAACAGGTAAAGCAGAAAGTGCTACCTAAATTGAACAATAACGCATATAGTGCAACAGGTAAAGCAGAAAGTGCTACCTGAATTGAACAATATCACATAAAGTTCAACAGTGCTACATACTACAGTTCAACAGTGCTACAAACTACAGTTCAACAGTGCTACGTACAACGGTGCTACATACTACAGTTCAACGGTGCTACGTACAACAGTGCTATAAACTACAGTTCTACAGTGCCACATACTACAGTGCTATAGTACCACGGGTAAAGCAGAAAGTGCTACCCAGAATACAACACTCCACCCGAGGAACACAACGAGGCAGCATCACGGGAAATAAAGGCCCCTCAGTAGGATAATAAACGAATCCAAACAGGACGTCATAGGACAGCCAGCCCGGAAAGCAGAAGCCTTAAATAATATGCGACTCAAAATATTATTAATGTAAGTAAATCGATAACCCAGACAAAATAAAATTATTCTTGAACACCTTTGTTTTAAATAAATAAATGCTCACTTTAAAATTTCAAATGTAAATATATAATTCTAAATTCAGTTTACAAGAGACAAATTTAAGAAATTTAACAAACTTGTCTAAATAAATACCATATTAATAAACTTTAAGCAAATAGATATTATATTAATATATTTATCTAAAAATAAGCACTACTAGACCTTGTTATAAAATAAGAAGACAATATCTTTCATCTTTTGTTTTCTCCGAATACATAGTTCGAATAAAATAAACTAGTTTTAGGTACATATTTAAAATCTTATAATATAAAACACGGCTTGTACAGCCAATAATTTACAAAAACTAAAGCTGCGATTCACCACCTTGGGGGGGACCCTCCAGCTTATAACAAATAAAAACTCTGCGATTCACCACAAAAGGGACCCTCCAGAGATTTATAAATTATAAATTAAATAATAAAAGGCTCGTACAGCCAGTAACTAAAAATAAATAAAAACCTATAACAACGCTTAACTCTGCGTTTCCCCCCGGACCCTCCAGAGTAGAAAAGCTACCTTTCCTAGAAGGGTTAACAACGAAAAAATAGAAAATATTAGTTTTAGCGAAAATAAAATAATAAATAGTTTTTTTTTTAATATTTCGTAATCTTCAAGTTAAGTAAAAGAAAAAAAATGGAAAATCCAAATAATCTCATAAGGCCACCAGTACTACCCTCACCTAATCCAATTGCACCCAACGTAACAAATCCTGCACAACCCGATTTAGCAAATCAAGTAAGAGAACTACTAGGTCAATTACTACTCACAGATGGACGAAACATAATACAAAGTATAATTAAGAATGACATGATCCCAGCACCCATAGTGGACCAAACGATTGACGAACGTTATAGGAACAATCTTTCAGATATGGACAAAATCCCAGACGTTGTCAGGTCACTTAGAGAATTTAGCGGAAACCCCACCGAATTTAGCAGTTGGAGGAAAAGCGTTGAGCGCATCCTCAAAATCTATGAAAATTTGATAGGCACTCCAAAATTTTTTGGAATCTTAAACGTAATTAGGAATAAAATAGTTGGTAAGGCCGACGCGGTACTCGAATCTTACAACACACCGCTGAATTGGACAGCGATCTCTAAATGCTTAACAACGCATTACGCGGATAAAAGAGATTTAAGTACATTGGAATATCAAATGACGTGCATTATCCAAGGACGTCGATCGGTACAAAGCTTCTATTCGCAAGTATACGCACATCTGTCACTAATTCTTAACAAAATCGCCTGTATGGAGATGAGCGAAGAATCAATACAAATTCTTTCTCGAACCTATAGGGAGAAAGCACTCGATACATTCGTACGAGGACTTTCAGGAGACCTCTCCAAATTGCTTGGTATGAAAGAACCTGCCGACCTGCCAGAAGCTCTGCACCTTTGCATGAAGCTAGAAAACCAAAATTTTAGAACCACACACGCGAACAATTACAATACACCCTACAGAATGGATAGACCACAACTTCCCCCAAAGCCACAACACCAACTTTTCCAAAGACAAGTCTATACACAACCCTCTCAACAATATTTTCACCCAGAGCTCGCATATATGCCACGCACACAACAAGCGTTTTCGCCAAACGCATACCGCCCACAACAATTCGCGCAACGCACCTATCAACCATTCAACAGCCCACAGTATAACACCTATAACAACCCACAATATAATCCTTACAACAATCCACCCCCAAGACCTCTAGCGCAAAAACCATTACCAAAACCGGAACCAATGGACATAGACCAAAGTATTAGAACAAACGCAATAAATTATGCCAATAGACCGAACTTCAAGTATGCCGGAAAACGACAGGAAGGACCAAGTTCGAATTTTACGAATCCACCCCGCAAAATTCAAAGAAATTCCCATATAAACTGCTCTCAGATACAGCCAGAAGGCCCCAATTCTGCAAACCCTCTTGAAGAACCAACATACCACCATATTCTTGACCAGGACTCTCTCAACTACAATCAGAACCAACCCGAAATCCTAGACCCAACAGATATACATTTTTTAGAATGAAAACTTCTTCGCTTCCTTACTTCGAATGTAGAACAAGGAGCGGAGAAATTCTTAAAATACTACTAGACACGGGTTTCTAACAAGAACTACATACAGCCTCATTTAGCAAGGAAAATAATAGAAAATAATAGCCCATTTCATGCAAACTCGATAGGAGGCAAAATAAAGATCACCCATCACACATATATAAATCTTTTCAAGCTCAAAAATCAATTAAAGTTTTTCCTACTACCCACCCTAACCACATTTCACGGAATATTAGGTAATGACAGCATAAAAGAAATTAACGCAATAATCCATAGTAAGGATAATTTTATGATTATAGCAAACCACACGAAAATTCATCTAAAAGAATACAAAACACAGGACGTAAACGCAACCCAAAATTAGGGACACGCATATGAATACTAAAGATAGACAAGAAATGAGGAAACTCATCCATAAACATAGCCATCTTTTCTCCGAACCTAACGAAAGACTGACCTACACCACCAAAGTAGTGGCCGAAATAAGAACAAACTCCGAAACGCCAGTTTACTCGAAATCCTACCCTTACCCATTTTCCCTCAGGGACGAAATAGAAAAACAGATAAATAAATTATTAGAAGACGGCATAATAAGACCATCCAGATCGCCCTACAACTCTCCGATATGGGTAGTCCCCAAGAAAGAGGACGCATCGGGAGAGAAAAAGTATAGAATGGTCATCGATTATAGAAAACTGAATAGTGTCACCGTGTCAGATAGGTATCCAATACCGGAAATAAACGAGGTACTTTCTCAACTAGGAGACAACAAAATATTTTCTGTAATCGATCTGAAGAGCGGCTTCCACCAGATTCCTCTTAAGGAATCCGATGTTGAGAAGACAGCTTTTTCCGTGAACAACGGAAAATATGAATTCACGCGACTACCCTTTGGGCTTAAAAATGCCCCTGGTATATTCCAACGAGCGCTTGATGACATCCTAAGAGACCATATAGGGAAAACATGCTACGTCTACATAGATGACATAGTCATATTCAGCAAAGATAAAGAGTCCCACCAAAAACACATTGATACAATTTTTGACCCCCTAAATAAAGCTAATATGAAAGTTCAGATTGATAAATGTGAATTTTTTAAAACCAAAGTGGAATTTTTAGGCTTTATTATTTCATCAGATGGCATCTCAACCAATCCCGCCAAGGTTCAATCAATAGTCAATTTCCAATACCCCAAAAACCTTAAAGATTTGAGGTCATTCCTCGGCCTTTCAGGATACTATAGACGCTTTATAAGAAGTTATGCTTCACTTGCAAAACCATTAACAACCCTACTCCGCGGCGAAGAAGGTCGCATCTCGAAAAATATGTCAAAAAAAGTCCCCATTACACTTAATAGCGAAGCAAAAGAAGCATTTGAAAAAAATTTAAAACTGCACTCACTTCCGAAAATGTAATTCTTCAATATCCAGACTATAAAAAGGAATTCTCTCTAACCACCGATGCTTCCAAACATGCAATAGGAGTCCTAGAGCAAAATGGAAGACCAATCACTTTCATTTCGCGAACTTTAAGCAAAACAGAGGAAAACTATGCAACTAACGAAAGGGAAATGCTTGCCATTATTTGGGCACTCAATTCCCTCAGAAAATTTTTTGTATGGCACTGCTAAAATAACCATTTATACGGACCACCAACCCCTTACGTACGCACTCAGTAATAAAAAAAACAATTCCAAATTGAAAAGATGGAAGGCAATTTTAGAAGAATATCATTATGAAATAAAATACAAACCAGGTAAAGCAAACGTTGTTGCAGACGCACTCTCCAGACCATTTGAAATAAATTCGTTATCAGTTGCCACTAATTCAGACGAAAGCTCTTCGCATAATTTAATTCCGACCATTAATTGCCCAATAAATGTATTCAAAAATCAAATTTGGGTCTTAACAGACCAAATCGATAGCTATCAATTCAAAAAACCCTTCCCTACGTACCATAGGCACATTTTGACTAAACCTAATTATTCAATAGACGACTTGACAGCAATACTAAAGCGCTACCTCAACCCTTTAGTTATTAATGGAATATTCACAACCGAAAAAATAATGGGGCAGATTCAACAAATCTATCCCCTACACTTCAAGAACTACAAAGCTAGGTACACACAAACGCAAGTTAAGGATCTCATTACAAACGAGCAACAAGAGAATGAAATACTACGAACACATAAAAGAGCTCACCGAAACCCAGTAGAAAATAAACAGCAATTAATAGAAACATTTTATTTCCCTAAAATGCTCCAGAAAATTAAAGCAATAGTTAAACAATGCGGCGTATGCGCAGAAAACAAGTACGACAGACATCCCAATAACCCAAAAATTCAAGCAACTCCTATTCCCGAATACCCAGGACAGATAATCCATATAGATATCTATATTACCGGAAAAAAACTAATACTGACTGCCATAGATAAGTATTCAAAATACGCCCAAGCGAAAATATTAAAATCAAGAGCTACAGAAGACATTAGAGAACCACTTAGACAGATCATTTTCAATTTTGGAGTTCCACAAAACATAATAATAGACAACGAAAAATCATTAAATTCCAACTCAATAACTTTTATGTTAGAAGACCAACTCAGAATAAAAAAAATAGGATACCTCCACATACTAGTACAGCTAACGGTCAGGTAGAACGATTCCATTCAACCCTATCAGAAATTTTAAGGTGTTTAAAATCAGAAAATACAGAAAGAACTTTTGAAGAACTGCTGGACAGGGCAGTATATGAGTACAATTATTCAATTCACACAACTACAGGACAAAAAACCCATTGAATCATTTTTTTGGGCGAAGAATATTCACTAATCCCGACCAGTACGAAGAGGCAAGACAGAATAACATACAAAGACTAAAACAAAAACAAGAGAAAGACCTAATATTTCACAATAAAAACAGAAGCCCATTTAAAGAATATAAAATTGGACAGACAATCTATGTTAGAATCAATAAACGTTACGGAGATAAGTTAACTTCACGGTACAAAGAAGAAATAGTAAAAGAAAATAAGAATTCTACAGTTTTAACACAAACCGGCAAGGTAGTCCACAAAAGCCTTATAAAAAATTAAAAAAAAAAAAAAAATGAAATAGGAAAAAATAATTAAAAATTAATCAAAACAATGAACAAAAAATAAATAAAAAAGAGCGCATAGTACGCTTATTATTAAAAAAAAAAAAATAAAAATAAAAAAAAAAAACAAAAAATAAAAATAATATTTTTTTCTTTTATAAGGATAAAAAGAGCGCATAGCACGCTTATTATTACACTTTTGACAGAAATATATATATTTGTTTTTTTGACTTTTTGCCTGCATGGCATACGGAAACGTACAAATACTAGACTATTCATCATCCCAACTAGTCACAATCGACGCAGGTCCCGCAAAACTACAAACAGGCACATTCAAAATAATCCATACAATTGAATTACAAGATTACGACAACACAATAAACCGCGTAGAAATGACAATTAATGATAAATTAGCAAATCATACATTGAAACCCATCCTGACATCCCTCATAAACCAATCGAAAAATTATCTTGATAGAATTAGAATAAACAGTAAAGTTAGGAGATCACTAGACTTTATAGGCTCCGCATGGAAATGGATTGCCGGAAATCCAGACCATGCCGATTACAATATCTTAATGGAAAAAATCAATAATGTGCTAGGAAGTAATAATAGACAGCTAATAATTAACAAACTGACAAATGCGAAAATAAACGAAATCATAGACAATACTAACAAGATATCTAAAGTGGTGAGAGAAGAAAAAGAAATTGCGAATGACTTAATATTACAAATAAAATTTAAATTAGAAATTATAAAGGAAGAGCTAATTAATATAGCATACGCCATACACTGGGCCAAATCTAACATAATAAATTCATACATATTGTCTGATAAAGAAATGGAAATAACTAAACAATTTTTAATAGATGAAAACATACCATTCGTTAATGTAGATGAAGCATTAGAATTTGCTGAAATAAAAATAGCTTCAAATAAAGAAAGCTTAATTTATATAATAAATTTGCCTACCACAGAGCAAAACGATTGTAAAACTTTAGAAATAAGACCAATAAAAGAAAAAGAATTAATAAATAAAATCGAATTTAAATCAATTTTAATTTGCCAGAATAAAGTTTACGGAAAAAGTAAAGAATGTAAGTCATATAATAAATTATCGATATGCTCAAGAAATATAGTAGAAGATATTACGAATAGCACATGCATAGCACATCTGCTAAAAAGTAAAGTCGACAATTGTACGAAAATTAATAATCATCATGTAAAAGAGATTGAAGAAATAACAAATGATGTATTGTTTCTAAACCAATATACAGGTTTCGTAAAATTTGAAAACGAAACAATGAAATTAAATGGCACGTATTTAATAAAACACTACAATACTAATATCGAAATAGATGGTAAAAACTATTTTTCTAAGATAATAACTGGTAGCAATCCTTTACCAGCAATATTGCAACCAATGGCAAATAATAGTAAAGTAGAAGAAATGTTATCTCTCAAGTCCATAAAAAAACTACAATTAAATGAAGAAAAAGAAATTTCTTTGCTAAAGACAAAAAATTATATTTATTTTTCTGCAAATGTAACAATTATATCAATAATAATAACTGTATTCATATTTGTATTATTAAAAGCAAAATTAAAAAAATATAGAGTAAATAGAAGATTAAATAAAATAACAACCGGCTGTAATACCACGAAAGTATGCGTTGACGATCTACATAAATTTTGTGAAAATCCTTCGAACGAGGACGCTCGAATTTAAGGGCGGAGGAGTTAACACCAAATTGGTTAACACCAAAATCTACATAGCTAACACAGCAATAATACAAGCGAATAAAAATACAAATAAACAAATATTGCTGACGACATGTCTGCATTAGTTCAACAACAGGAAACGCAAAATAACAAATTGCGGAAATCAACAACAACACCACAGCAGAGTTACAACGACAGCGCAGCCGAATTTTATACGGTCACATTGAAGTGCAATGTGACCAAATTATTATTGATAGGTATAAATTAAGAAATAATTGTTAGTATTAAGCAGTCGAAATGTGAAGTTCAATAAAGCAGAAACAAACTTCAAAAAAATTTTTTTTTTTTCCACATCTAAGTGGAAGAATGAATAATTTATATACTCATTTAGCAATCGATATCGAAATGCTTCAAATCATTAGTTTAACATATTTAAGCTAATTAACCCTCTTTATCTTACTAAAGTCTACAAACGCCTTAACGGTATAACGGCAAAGCTTTTAGAAGAATTACGTAATCTTATATTTACGTATAAAGTCGATTTTCTTGTATATACTCATTTAGCAATCGATATAGAAATGCTTCAAATCATTAGTTTAACATATTTAAGTTAATTAACCCTATTTATCTTACTGAAGTCTACAAACATCTTAACGGCATAACGGCAAAGCATTTAGAAGAATTACGTAATCTTATATTTAGGTATAAAATCGATTTTTTTGTATATACTCATTTAGCAATCGATATCGAAATGCTTCAAATCATTAGTTTAACATATTTAAGCTAATTAACCCTCTTTATCTTACTAAAGTCTACAAACGCCTTAACGGCATAACGGCAAAGCATTTAGAAGAATTACTAATCTTATAATTACGTATAAAGTCGATTTTCTTGTATATACTCATTTAGCAATCGATATCGAAATGCTTCAAATCATTAGTTTAACATATTTAAGTTAATTAACCCTCTTTATCTTACTAAAGTCTACAAACGTTTTAAAGGCATAACGGCAAAGCATTTAGAAGAATTACGTAATCTTATATTTAGGTATAAAGTCGATTTTGTTGCATATACACATTTAGCAATCGATATCGAAATGCTTCAAATCATTAGTTTAACATAGTTAAGTTAATTAACCCTCTTTATCTTACTAAAGTCTACAAACGTCTTAACGGCATAACGGCAAAGCATTTAGAAGAATTACGTAATCTTATATTTAGGTATAAAGTCGATTTTGTTGTATGTTCACATTTAGCAATCGATATCGAAATGCTTCAAAACATTAGTTTAACATATTTAAGCTAATTAACCCTCTTTATCTTACTAAAGTCTACAAAAGCATTAACGGCATAACGGCAGTGCATTTGGAAGAATTCCGTAATCTTATATTTAGGTATAAAGTCGATTTTCTTGTATATACTCATTTAGCAATCGATATCGAAATGCTTCAAATCATTAGTTTAACATATTTAAGTTAATAAACCTTCTTTAACGAACTGAAGTTGGCATAAATCCATGGCGGCATAACGGCAGTGCATTTATAATAATTCCGTAATCTCATATTTAGGTATAAAGTCGATTTTTTTGTATATACGCATTAAGCAATCGATATCGAAATGCTTTAAATCATTAGTTTAACATATTTTAAATTAATTAACCTTATTTATCTTACTGAAGTTCACGTAAAGCCATAACGGTATAACGGCAGTGCATTTGTGGGAATTTCGTTATCTTATATTTAGGTATAAAGTCGATTTTGTTGTATATACACATTTAGCAATCGATATCGAAATGCCTCAAATCATTAGTTTAACATATTTAAGTTAATTAACCTTCTTTAACATATTGAAGTTGATATAAAGCCATGGTGGCATAACGACAGTACATTTTGAAGAATTCCGTAATCTTATATTTAGGTATAAAGTCGATTTTTTTGTATATACACAATAAGCAATCGATAACGAAATGCTTCAAACCATTAGTTTAACATATTTAAGTTAATTTAAACCTTTTTTTAAAGTATTGAAGTTGATATAAGGCCATGGTGGCATAACGGCAGTACATTTGGAAGAATTCCGTAATCTTATATTTTGGTATAAAGTCAATTTTCTTGTATATATGCATTAAGCAATCGATATCGAAATGCTTTAAATCATTAGTTTGACATATTTAAAATAACATAAAGCAATAACGGCATAACGGGAGTATATTTATATGAATTTCGTTATCTTATATTTAGGTATAAAGTCGATTTTGCTGTACATACACATTTAGCAATCGATATCGAAATGCTTCAAATACTAGTTTTAAAATATTTAAGTTAGTTAACCTTCTTTACCGTAATGAAGGTGATATAAAGCCATGGCGGCATAACGACAGTGCATTTAGAAGAATTCCCCAATCTTATATTTAGTTATAAAGTCGATTTTGTTGTATATACGCATCTAGCAATCCATATCGAAATGCTTCAAATCATTAGTTTAACATATTTAAGGGAATTAACCTTCTTTAACGTATTGAAGTTGATATAAAGCCATGGCATCATAACGACAGTAGATTTGGAAGAATTCCGTAATCTTATATTTAGGTATAAGGTCGATTTTGTTGTATATACACATTTAGCAAGCGATATCGAAATGCTTCAAATCATTAGTTTAACATATTTAAGTTAATAAACCTTCTTTAACGAACTGAAGTTAACATAAAGCAATAACGGCATAACGGCAGTATATTTATATGAATTCCGTTATCTTATATTTAGGTATAAATTCGATTTTAATGTACATACACATTTAGCAATCGATATCGAAATGCTTCAAATCATTAGTTTAACATATTTAAGTTAGTTAACCTTCTTTAACGTAATAAAGGTGATATAGAGCCATGGCGGCATAACGACAGTGCATTTAGAAGAATTCCGTAATCTTATATTTAGGTATAAAGCCGATTTTGTTGTATATACGCATTTAGCAATCGATAACGAAATGCTTCAAATCATTAGTTTAACATATTTAAGTTAAATAGCCTTCTTTAACGTAATGAAGGTGACATAAAGCCATGGTGGCATTACGACAGTACATTTGGAAGAAATTTCCCTACTCTTATATTTA
>JAPZAG010001050.1:0-38425 GCA_027475135.1 Bactrocera correcta
TAACCTTCTTTAGCGTAATGAAGGTGATATAAAGCCATGGCGGCATAACGACAGTACCTGTGGAAGAATTCCGCAATCTTATATTTAGGTATAAAGTCGATTTTCTTGTATATATACATTTCGCAATCGATATCGAAATGCTTCAGGTAACTGGCTTAACATATTTTAGCTAATAAACCTCCTTTAGCGAACTGAAGTTGACATAAAGCCATAGCGGCACTGCATTTGGAAGAATTCTGTAGTCCTATATTAAGGCATAAAGTCGAGTTTTCTGTATATACACATTTTGCAGTCGATATCGAAATGCTTCAAATAACTGGTTTAGCATATTTAAGTTAATTAACCTTCTTTATCTTTCTGAAGTTTACATAAAGCCATAACGGCAGTATATTTATATGAATTCCGTTATCTTATATTTAGGTATAAAGTCGATTTTTTTGTACAACACATTTAGCAATCGATATCGAAATGCTTCAAATCATTAGTTTAACATATTTAAGTTAATTAACGCTCTTTATCTTACTGAAGTCTACAAAGGCCTTAACGGCATAACGGCAGTGCATTTAGAAGAACAACGTAATCTTATATTTAGGTATGAATTCGATTTTATTGTACATACACATTTAGCAATCGATATCGAAATGCTTCAAATCATTAGTTTAACATATTTAAGTAAATTAATCCTCTTTTTCTTACTGAAGTCTACAAAAGCCTTAACGGCATAACGGCAGTGCATTTGGAAGAGTTCCGTAATCTTATATTTAGGTATTAAGTCGATTTTGTTGTATATACGCATTTAGCAATCGACATCGAAATGCTTCAAATCATGAGTTTATCATTTTTAAGATAATTAGCCCTCTTTATTCTACTGAAGTCTACAAAAGCCTTAACGGCATAACGGCAGTGCATTTAGAAGCATTCCGTAATCCTCTATTTAGGTATAAAGTCGATTTTTTTGTATATACTCATTTAGCAATCCATATCGAAATGCTTCAAATCATTAGTTTAACATATTTAAGTTAATTAACCCTCTTTATATTACTGAAGTCTACAAAAGCCTTAACGGCATAACGGCAGCGCATTTCGAAGAATTTCGTAATCTTATATTTAGGTATAAAGTTGATTTTGTTGTATATACTCATTTAGCAATCGATATCGAAATGCTTCAAATCATTAGTTTAACATATTTAAGTTAATTAAATTTCTTTAACGTAATGAAGGTGATATAAAGCCATGGCACCATAACGACAGTGCATGTAGAAGAATTCCGTAATCTTATATTTAGGTATAAAGTCGATATTCTTGTATTTACACATTTAGCAATCGATATCGAAAATCTTCAAATCATTAGTTTAACATATTTAAGTTAATTTACCTTCTTTAACGTAATGAAGGTAATATAAAGCCATGGCGGCATAACGACAGTGCATTTATAAGAATTCCGTAATCTCATATTTAGGTATAAAGTCGATTTTCTTGTATTTAGCAATCGATATCGAAAAGCTTCAAATAACTGGTTTAGCATATTTAGGTTAATTAACCTTCTTTATCTTACCGAAGTTTACATAAAGCCATAACGGCATAACGGCAGTATATATTCCGTAAACTTTTATTTAGGTATAAAATCGATTTTGTTGTAAATACACATTTAGCAATCGATATCGAAATGCTTCAAATCATTAGTTTAGCATATTTAAGTAAATTAACCTTCTTTAGCGTACTGAAATTTATATAAAGCCATAACGGCATAACGGGAGTGTATTTCGATGAATTCCGTAATCTTATATTTAGATATATAGTCGACTTTCTTGTATATACTCATTTAGCAATCGATATCGAAATGCTTCAACTCATTAATTTAATTTATTTAAGTGAATAAAGCTTCTTTAACGTAATGAAGGTGATATAAAGCCTTACCGGCATAACGGGAGTGTATTTCGATGAATTCCGTAATCTTATATTTAGGTATAAAGTCGACTTTCTTATATTTACACATTTAGCAATCGATATCGAAAATCTTCAAATCATTAATATAACATATTTAAGTTAATTAACCTTCTTTAACGTAATGAAGGTGATATAAAGCCATAACGGCATAACGAGAGAGTATTTCGATGAATTCCGTAATCTTATATTTAGGTATAAAGTCGACTTTCTTGTATATACTCATTTAGCAATCTATATCGAAATGCTTCAAATCATTAGTTTAATATATTTAAGTTAATAAAGCTTCTTTAACGCACTGAAGTTAACATAAAGCCATGGCGGCATAACGGCAGTGCATGTAGAAGAATTCCGTAAACTTATATTTAGGTATAAAGTCGATTTTGTTGTATATATGCATTAAGCAATCGATATCGATATGCTTCAAATCATTCCTTAATGAACGGAAGTTGGCTTAAAGCCATGGCAGCATAACGGCAGTGCATTAAGAAGAAATCCGTAATCTTATATTTATGTATAAAGTCGCTTTTCTTATATATACACATTAAGCAATCGATATTGAAATGCTTCAAATCATTAGTTTAACATATTTAATTTAATAAACCTTCTTTAACGAACGGAAGTTGGCGTAAAGCCATGGCGGCATAACGGCAGTACATTTAGAAGAATTCCGTAATCTTATATTTAGGTATAAAGTCGATTTTATTGTATATACACATTAAGCAATCGATATCGAAATGTTTCAAATCATTAGTTTAACATATTTAAGTTAATAAACCTTCTTTAACGAACGGATGTTGGCATAAAGCCATGGCGGCATAACGGCAGTGCATTTAGAAGAATTCTGTAATCTTATGTTTTGGTATAAAGTCGATTTTCTTGTATATACACATTTAGCAATCGATATCGAAATGCTTCAAATCATTAGTTTAACAGATTTAAGTTAATAAACGTTCTTTAAAGCACTGAAGTCTACATAAAGATTTAACGGTATAACGGCAGTGCATTTAGAAGAATTCCGTTATCTTATATTTAGGTATAAATACGATTTTCTTGTATATACACATTTAGCAAGCCATATCGAAATGCCTCAAATCATTAGTTTAACATAGTTAAGTTAATTAACCTTCTTTATCCTACTGAAGTTTACATAAAGCCGGTATAAAGGCAGTGCATTTGGAAGAATTCCGTAATCTTATATTTAGGTATAAAGTCGATTTTGTTGTATATACACATTTAGCAATCGATATCGAGATGCTTCAACTCATTAGCTTAACATATTTAAGTTAATAAACCTTCTTTAACGATCTGAATTTTGCATATAGCCACGGCGGTATTACGGCAGTGCATGTATAAGGATTTCGTAATCTTTTATTTAGGTATAAAGTCGATTTTCTTGTATTTACACATTTAGCAATCGATATCGAAAATCTTCAAATCATTAGTTTAACATATTTAAGTTAATTAACTTTCTTTAACGTAATGAATTAGATATAAAGCCATGGCGGCATAACGACAGTGCATGTAGAAGAATTCCGTAATCTTACATTTAAGTATATAGTCGATTTTCTTATGTTTTCACATTTAGCAATCGATATTGAAATGCCTCAAATCATTAGTTTAACATATTTACGTAAATTAACCCTCTTTATCTTACTGATATCTTTCAAAAGCCTTAAAGGCATAACGGGAGTGCATTTGGAAGAGCTCCGTAATCTTATATTTAGGGATTACGTCGATTTTGTTGTATATACGCATTTAGCAATCGACATCGAAATGCTTGAACTCATTAGTTTAACATGTTTAAGTTAATAAACCTTCTTTAACGTTTTGAAGTTGGCATAACGGCAGTGGATGTAGAAGAATTCCGTAATCTTATATTATGCATAAAGTCGATTTTCTTGTATATACACATTTTTCAATCGATATCGAAATGCTTCAAATCATTTGTTTAACATATTAAGTTAATAAACATTTTGAAGCTTACTGAAGTCTACATAAAGCCTTAACGGTATAGATGCAGTGCATTTAGAAGAATTACGTAATGTTATAATTTTATATTTAGGTATAAAGTCGATTTTCTTGTATTTGCACATTTGGCAATCGATATCGAAATGCTTCAAACCATTAGTTTAACATATTTAGAATAATTAACCTTCTTTAACGTATTGAAGTTGATATAAAGCTATGGCGGCATAACGGCAGTGCATTTGGAAGAATTTCGTATAAAGTCGATTTTGTTGTTTATACACATTTAGCAATCGATATCGAGATGCTTCAACTCATTAGTTTAACATATTTAAGTTAATAAACCTTCTTTAACGAACTGAAGTTGGCATAAATCCATGGCGGCATAACGGCAGTGCATGTAGAAGAATTCCGTTATCTTATATTTAGGTATAAAGTCGATTTTCTTGTATATACACATTTAGCAAGCGATATCGAAATGCTTCAAATCATTAGTTTAACATATTTAAGTTAATTAACCTTCTTTAACGTATTGAAGTTGATATAAAGCCATGGTGGCATAACGGCAGTGCATTTAGAAGAATTCTGTGATCTTATATTTAGGTATAAAGTCGATTTTCTTGTATATACACATTTAGCAGGCGATATCGAAATGCTTCAAATCATTAGTTTAACATATTTAAGTTAATAAAACTTCTTTAACGAAATGAAGTTGGCACAAAGCCATGGCGGCATAACGGCAGTGCCTGTAGAAAAATTCCGTTATCTTATATTTAGGTATAAAGTCGATTTTCTTGTATGTACACATTTATCAATCGATATCGAAATGCTTCAAATCATTAGTTTAACATATTTAAGTTAATTAACCTTCTTTAACGTATTGAAGTTGATCTAAAGCCATGGCGGCATAACGGCAGTGCATTTAGAAGAAATCCGTAATCTTACATTTAGGCATAAAGTCGATTTTGTTGTATATACACATTTAGCAATCGATATCGAGATGCTTCAACTCATTAGCTTAACATATTTAAGTTAATAAAGCTGATTTTCTTATATACAAGCGATATCGAAATGCTTCAAATCATTAGTTTAACATATTTAAGTTAATTAACCTTCTTTAACGTATTGAAGTTGATCTAAAGCCATGGCGGCATAACGGCAGTGCATTTAGAAGAAATCCGTGATCTTATGTTTAGGTATAAAGTCGATTTTGTTGTATATACACATTTAGCAATCGATATCGAAATGCTCAAATCATTAGTTTAACATATTTAAGTTAATTAACCTTCTTTAACGTATTGAAGTTGATCTAAAGCCATGGCGGCATAACGGCAGTGCATTTAGAAGAAATCCGTGATCTTATGTTTAGGTATAAAGTCGATTTTGTTGTATATACACATTTAGCAATCGATATCAAGATGCTTCAACTCATTAGCTTAACATATTTAAGTTAATAAACCTTCTTTAACGATCTGAGGTTGGCATATAGCCACGGCGGCATTACGGCAGTGCATGTAGAAGAATTCCGTAATCTTTTATTTTGGTATAAAGTCGATTTTCTTTTATATACACATTTAGATATCGATATCGAAATGCTTCAAATCATTAGTTTAACATATTAAGTTAATAAACATTTTTTAGCTTACTGAAGTCTACATAAAGCCTTAACGGTATAACGGCAGTGCATTTAGAATAATCCCGTTATCTTATATTTAGGTATAAAGTCGATTTTTTTTGTATATACACATTTAGCATGCGATATCGAAATGCTTCAAATCATTAGTTTAACATATTTAAGTTAATTAACCTTCTTTAACGCATTGAAGTTGATATAAAGCCATGGCGGGATAACGGCAGTGCATTTAGAAGAATTCCGTAATCTTATATTTAGGTATAAAGTCGATTTTCTTGTGTATACACATTTAGCAGGCGATATCGAAATGCTTCAAATCATTAGTTTAACATATTTAAGTTAATTAACCTTCTTTAACGTATTGAAGGTGATATAAGGCCATGGCTGCATAACGACAGTGCATGTAGAAGTATTCCGTAATCTTATATTTAAGTATATAGGCGATTTTTTTGTATATAAACATTTAGCAAGCGATATCGAAATGCTTCAAATCATTAGTTTAACATATTTAAGTTAATTAACCTTCTTTAACGTATTGAAGTTGATATAAAGCCATAGCGGCATAACGGCAGTGCAATTAGAAGAATTCCGTAATCTTATATTTAGGTATAAAGTCGATTTTCTTGTATATACACATTTAGCAAGCGATATCGAAATGCTTCAAATCATTAGTTTAACATATTTAAGTTAATAAACCTACTTTAACGAACTGAAGTTGGCAAAAAGCCATGGCGGTATAACGGCAGTGCACGTAGAAGAATTCCGTTATCTTATATTTAGGTATAAAGTCGATTTTCTTGTAAATACACATTTAGCAAGCGATATCGAAATGCTTCAAATCATTAGTTTAACATATTTAAGTTAATTAATCTTCTTTAACGTATTAAAATTGATCTAAAGTCATGGCGGCATAACGGCAGTGCATTTAGAAGAACTCCGTAATCTTATATTTAGGTATAAAGTCGATTTTCTTGTATATACACATTTAGCAAGCGATATCGAAATGCTTCAAATCATTAGTTTAACATATTTAAGTTAATAAAGCTTCTTTAACGAACTGAAGTTGGCATAAAGCCATGGCGGTATAACGGCAGTGCATGTAGAAGAATTCCGTTATCTTATATTTAGGTATAAAGTCGATTTTCTTGTATATACACATTTAGCAAGCGATATCGAAATGCTTCAAATCATTAGTTTAACATATTTAATTTAATTAACTTTCTTTAACGTATTGAAGTTGATATAAAGCCTTAGCGGCATTACGGCAGTGCATTGAGAAGCATTCCGTAATGTTATATTTAGGTATAAAGTCGATTTTGTTGTATATACAAATTTAGCAAACGATATGGAAATGCTTCAAATCATTAGTTTAACATATTTAAGATAATTAATCTTCTTTAACGTATTGAAGTTGATATAAAGCCATGGCGGCATAACGGCAGTGCATTTAGAAGAATCCCATTATCTTATATTTAGGTATAAATTCGATTTTCTTGTATATACACAGTTAGCAAGCGATATCGAAATGCTTCAAATCATTAGTTTAACATATTTAGAATAATTAACCTTCTTTAACGTATTGAAGGGTTTATATAAAGCTATGGCGGCATAACGGCAGTGCATTTGGAAGAATTTCGTATAAAGTCGATTTTGTTGTTTATACACATTTAGCAATCGATATCGAGATGCTTCAACTCATTTGTTTAACATATTTAAGTTAATAAAACTTCTTTATCGTATTGAAGTTGATATAAGGTCATGGCGGCATAACGGCAGTGCATTAAGAAGAATCCCGTTATCTTATATTAAGATATAAATTCGATTTTCTTGTATATACAAGCGATATCGAAATTCTTCAAATCATTAGTTTAACATATTTAAGTTAATTAACCTTCTTTAACGTATTGAAGTTGATATAAAACCATGGCGGCATAACGGCAGTGCATTTAGAAGAATTCCGTAATGTTATAATTTTATATTTAGGTATAAAGTCGATTTTCTTGTATTTACACATTTAGCAATCGAGATCGAAATGCTTCGAACCATTAGTTTAACATATTTAAAATAATTAACCTTCTTTAGCGTAATGAAGGTGATATAAAGCCATGGCGGCATAACGACAGTACCTGTGGGAAAAATTCCGCAATCTTATATTTAGGTATAAAGTCGATTTTCTTGTATATATACATTTCGCAATCGATATCGAAATGCTTCAGGTAACTGGCTTAACATATTTTAGCTAATAAACCTCCTTTAGCGAACTGAAGTTGACATAAAGCCATAGCGGCACTGCATTTGGAAGAATTCTGTAGTCCTATATTAAGGCATAAAGTCGAGTTTTTTGTATATACACATTTTGCAGTCGATATCGAAATGCTTCAAATAACTGGTTTAGCATATTTAAGTTAATTAACCTTCTTTATCTTTCTGAAGTTTACATAAAGCCATAACGGCAGTATATTTATATGAATTCCGTTATCTTATATTTAGGTATAAAGTCGATTTTTTTTTTACATACACATTTAGCAATCGATATCGAAATGCTTCAAATCATTAGTTTAACATATTTAAGTTAATTAACGCTCTTTATCTTACTGAAGTCTACAAAGGCCTTAACGGCATAACGGCAGTGCATTTAGAAGAACAACGTAATCTTATATTTAGGTATGAATTCGATTTTATTGTACATACACATTTAGCAATCGATATCGAAATGCTTCAAATCATTAGTTTAACATATTTAAGTAAATTAATCCTCTTTTTTTTTACTGAAGTCTACAAAAGCCTTAACGGCATAACGGCAGTGCATTTGGAAGAGTTCCGTAATCTTATATTTAGGTATTAAGTCGATTTTTTTTGTATATACGCATTTAGCAATCGACATCGAAATGCTTCAAATCATGAGTTTATCATTTTTAAGATAATTAGCCCTCTTTATTCTACTGAAGTCTACAAAAGCCTTAACGGCATAACGGCAGTGCATTTAGAAGCATTCCGTAATCCTCTATTTAGGTATAAAGTCGATTTTTTTGTATATACTCATTTAGCAATCCATATCGAAATGCTTCAAATCATTAGTTTAACATATTTAAGTTAATTAACCCTCTTTATATTACTGAAGTCTACAAAAGCCTTAACGGCATAACGGCAGCGCATTTCGAAGAATTTCGTAATCTTATATTTAGGTATAAAGTTGATTTTGTTGTATATACTCATTTAGCAATCGATATCGAAATGCTTCAAATCATTAGTTTAACATATTTAAGTTAATTAAATTTCTTTAACGTAATGAAGGTGATATAAAGCCATGGCACCATAACGACAGTGCATGTAGAAGAATTCCGTAATCTTATATTTAGGTATAAAGTCGATATTCTTGTATTTACACATTTAGCAATCGATATCGAAAATCTTCAAATCATTAGTTTAACATATTTAAGTTAATTTACCTTCTTTAACGTAATGAAGGTAATATAAAGCCATGGCGGCATAACGACAGTGCATTTATAAGAATTCCGTAATCTCATATTTAGGTATAAAGTCGATTTTCTTGTATTTAGCAATCGATATCGAAAAGCTTCAAATAACTGGTTTAGCATATTTAGGTTAATTAACCTTCTTTATCTTACCGAAGTTTACATAAAGCCATAACGGCATAACGGCAGTATATATTCCGTAAACTTTTATTTAGGTATAAAATCGATTTTGTTGTAAAAAACACATTTAGCAATCGATATCGAAATGCTTCAAATCATTAGTTTAGCATATTTAAGTAAATTAACCTTCTTTAGCGTACTGAAATTTATATAAAGCCATAACGGCATAACGGGAGGTATTTCGATGAATTCCGTAATCTTATATTTAGATATATAGTCGACTTTCTTGTATATACTCATTTAGCAATCGATATCGAAATGCTTCAACTCATTAATTTAATTTATTTAAGTGAATAAAGCTTCTTTAACGTAATGAAGGTGATATAAAGCCTTACCGGCATAACGGGAGTGTATTTCGATGAATTCCGTAATCTTATATTTAGGTATAAAGTCGACTTTCTTATATTTACACATTTAGCAATCGATATCGAAAATCTTCAAATCATTAATATAACATATTTAAGTTAATTAACCTTCTTTAACGTAATGAAGGTGATATAAAGCCATAACGGCATAACGAGAGAGTATTTCGATGAATTCCGTAATCTTATATTTAGGTATAAAGTCGACTTTCTTGTATATACTCATTTAGCAATCTATATCGAAATGCTTCAAATCATTAGTTTAATATATTTAAGTTAATAAAGCTTCTTTAACGCACTGAAGTTAACATAAAGCCATGGCGGCATAACGGCAGTGCATGTAGAAGAATTCCGTAATCTTATATTTAGGTATAAAGTCGATTTTGTTGTATATATGCATTAAGCAATCGATATCGATATGCTTCAAATCATTCCTTAATGAACGGAAGTTGGCTTAAAGCCATGGCAGCATAACGGCAGTGCATTAAGAAGAAATCCGTAATCTTATATTTATGTATAAAATCGCTTTTCTTATATATACACATTAAGCAATCGATATTGAAATGCTTCAAATCATTAGTTTAACATATTTAATTTAATAAACCTTCTTTAACGAACGGAAGTTGGCGTAAAGCCATGGCGGCATAACGGCAGTACATTTAGAAGAATTCCGTAATCTTATATTTAGGTATAAAGTCGATTTTATTGTATATACACATTAAGCAATCGATATCGAAATGTTTCAAATCATTAGTTTAACATATTTAAGTTAATAAACCTTCTTTAACGAACGGATGTTGGCATTAAGGCACGGCGGCAAAACGGCAGTGCATGTAGAAGATTTCCGTAATCTTATATTTAGGTATAAAGTCGATTTTCTTGTATATGCACATTAAGCAATCGATATCAAAATGTTTCAAATCATTAGTTTAACATATTTAAGTTAATAAACCTTCTTTAACGAACGGATGTTGGCATTAAGCCACGGCGGCAAAAGGGCAGTGCATGTAGAAGATTTCCGTAATCTTATATTTAGGTATAAAGTCGATTTTCTTGTATATACACATTTTGCAATCGATATCGAAATGCTTCAAACAACTGGTTTAGCATATTTAAGTTAATTAACCTTCTTTATCTTACTGAAGTTAACATAAAGCCATAACGGCAGTGCATTTCGAAGAATTCCGTAAACTTATATTTAGGTATAAGGTCGATTATGTATATAATCACATTTAGCAATCGATATCGAGATGCTTCAACTCATTAGTTTAACATATTTAAGCTAATAAACCTTCTTTAACGAACTGAAGTTGGCATAAAGCCATGGCGGCATAACGGCAGTGCATGTAGAAGAATTCCGTTAGCTTATATTTAGGTATAAAGTCGATTTTCTTGTATATACACATTTAGCAATCGATATCGAGATGCTTCAAATCATTAGTTTAACATATTTAAGTTAATTAGCCTTCTTTAACGTAATTTAGGTGATATAAAGCCATAGCGGCATAACGACAGTACATTTGGAAGTATTCCGTAATCTTATGTTTAGATATAAATTCGATTTTTTTTTATATACACATTAAGCAAGCGATATCGAAATGCTTCAAATCATTAGTTTACCAAATTTCAGTTTTAAATTTAAAAATCTTTATTTTGCTGAAGTCTACAAAGGCCTTAACGGCATAATGGCAGTGCATTTTGGGAAAAATTCCGTAAACTTATATTTAGGTATAAAGTCGATTTTGTATATAAACACATTTAGCAATCGATATCGAGATGCTTCAACTCATTAGTTTAACATATTTAAGCTAATAAACCTTCTTTAACGAACTGAAGTTGGCATAAAGCCATGGCGGCATAACGGCAGTGCATGTAGAAGAATTCCGTTAGCTTATATTTAGGTATAAAGTCGATTTTCTTGTATATTCACACTTAGCAATCGATATCGAGATTCTTCAAATCATTATTTTAACATATTTAAGTTAATTAGCCTTCTTTAAAAAGTAATTTAGGTGATATAAAGCCATAGCGGCATAACAACAGTACATTTGGAAGTATTCCGTAATCTTATGTTTAGATATAAATTCGATTTTCTTTTATATACACATTAAGCAAGCGATATCGAAATGCTTCAAGTCATTAGTTTAACAAAATTCAGTTAATTAAACATCTTTATTTTGCTGAAGTCTACAAAAGCCTTAGCGGCATAACGGCAGTGCATTTAGAAGAATTACGTAATCTTATATTTAGGTATAAAGTCGATTTTCTTGAATATATGAATTAAGCAATCGATATCGATATGCTTCAAATCATTCCTTAACGAACGGAAGTTGGCTTTTAAAACCATGGCGGCATAACGGCAGTGCATTTAGAAGAATTCCGTAATCTTATATTTATGAATAAAGTCGATTTTCTTATATATACACAAATTTAAACAATCGATATCGAAATGCTTCAAATCATTAGTTTAACATATTTAATTTAATAAACCTTCTTTAACGAACAGAAGTTGGCGTAAAGCCATGGCGGCATAACGGCAGTGCATTTAGAAGAATTCCGTAATCTTATATTTAGGTATAAAGTCAATTTTCTTGTATATACACATTTAGCAATCGATATCGATATGCTTCAAATCATTAGTTTAACATATTTAAGTTAATTATCCTTCTTTTTCTTACTGAAGTTTACATAAAGCCATAGCGGGTTTTAAAGACAGTGCATTTGGAAAAATTGCGTAATCTTATATTTAGGATTAAAGTCGATTTTTTTGTATATACACATTTAGCAATCGATATCGAGATGGTTCAACTCATTAGTTTAACATATTTAAGTTAATAAACTTTCTTTAACGATCTGAAGTTTGCATATAGCCATGACGGCATAACGGCAGTGCATGTAGAAGAATTCCGTAATCTTATATTTAGGTATAAAGTCGATTTTCTTGTATATACACATTTCACTATCGTTATCGAAATGCTTCAAATCATTAGTTTAACATATTTAGTTAATAAACCTTTTTTAGCTTACTGAAGTCTATATAAAGCCTTAACGGTATAACGCCAGGCCAGTACATTTTGAAGAATTCCGTAATGTTATAGTTTTATTTTTAGGTATAAAGTCGATTTTCTTGTATTTACACATTTAGCAATCGATATCGAAATGCTTCAAACCATTAATTTAACATATTAAAAATAATTAACCTTCTTTAACGTATCGAAGGTGATATAAAGCCATGGCGGCATAACGGCAGTACATGTGGAAGAATTCCGTAATCATATATTTAGGTATAAAGTCGATTTTCTTGTATATATATATTTCGCAATAGATATCGAAATGCTTCAGATAACTGGTTTAACATATTTCAGTTAATAAACCTCCTTTAGCGAACTGAATTTGACAAGTCGATTTTCTTGTATATACACATTTCACTATCGTTATCGAAATGCTTCAAATCATTAGTTTAACATATTTAAGTTAATTAACCCCCTTTATCTTACTGAAGTCTACAAAAGCCTTAACGGCATAACGACAGTGCATTTAGAAGAATTCCGTTATATTATATTTAGGTATAAAATCGACTTTCTTGTATATACGCATTTAGTAATCGATATCGAAATGCTTCAAATAACTGGTTTATCATATTTAGGTTAATTGACCTTCTTTATCTTACCGAAGTTTACATAACGCCATAACGGCAGTATATTTGGGTGAATTCCGTAATCTTTTATTTAGGTAAAATATCGATTTTCTTGTACATACATATTAAGCAATCGATATCGAAATGCTTCAAATCATTAGTTTAGCATATTTAAGTAATTTAACCTTCTTTAACGTACTGAAATTTATATAAAGCCTTAAAAGGTATAACTGCAGTGCATTTAAAAGAATTCTGTAATCTTCTATTTAGGTATAAAGTTGATTTTCTTGTATTTACATATTTAGCAATCGATTTTGAAATGCTTCAAATCATTAGTTTAACATATTTAAGTTAATTAACCCTCTCTATCTTACTGAAGTCTACATAAAGCCTCAAGTCGATTTTCTTGTATATATATATTTCGCAATCGATATCGAAATGCTTCAGATAACTGGTTTAACATATTTCAGTTAATAAACCTACTTTAGCGAACTGAATTTGACATATTTAGGTATATAGTCGATTTTCTTGTATATATACATATAGCAATTTGATATCGAAATCGAAAATCATTAGTTTAACATTTTTAAGTTAATTAACCTTCTTTATCTTACTGAAGTTTACATAAAGCCATAACGGTATAACGGCAGTGCATTTGGAAGAATTCCGTAATCTTATATTTAGGTATAAAGTCGATTTTGTTGTATAGACACATTTAGCAATCGATATCGAGATGCTTCAACTCATTAGCTTAACATATTTTAAATTAATAAACCCTTTTTTAACGATCTGAAGTTGGCATATAGCCACGGCGGCATTACGGCAGTGCATGTAGTAGAATTCTGTAATCTTATATTTAGGTATAAAGTCGATTTTCTTTTATATACACAAGTTAGTAAACATTTTTTAGCTTACTGAAGTCGACATAAAGCCTTAACGGTATAACGGCAGTGCATTTAGGAGAATTCCGTAATGTTGTAAATTTATATTTAGGTATAAAGTCGATTTTCTTGTATTTACACATTTAGCAATCGATATCGAAATGCTTCAAACCATTAGTTTAACATATTTAAAATAATTAATCTTCTTTAGCGTATTGAAGGTGATATAAAGCCATGGCGGCATAACGACAATACATGTGGAAGAATTCCGTAATCTTATATTTAGGTATAAAGTCGATTTTCTTGTATATATACATTTCGCAATCGATATCGAAATGCTTCAGATAACTGGTTTAACATATTTAAGTTAATAAACCTCCTTTAGCGAACTGAAGTTGACATAAAGCCATAACGGCAGGGCGTTTGGAAGAATACCGTAGTCTTATATTTAAGCATTAAGTCGATTTTCTTGTATATACACATTTTGCAATCGATGTCGAAATGCTTCAAATAACTGGTTTAGCGTATTTAAGTTAATTAAACCTTTTTATCTTACTGAAGTTTACATAATGCCATAACGGCAGTATATTTATATGAAATCCGTTATCTTATATTTAGGTATAAAGTCGATTTTGTTGTACATACACATTTAGCAATCGATATCGAAATGCTTCAAATCATTAGTTTAACATATTTGAGTTATTTAACGCTCTTTATCTTACTGAAGTCTACAAAAGCCTTAACGGCATAACGGCTGTGCATTTCGAAGAGTTCCGTAATCTTATATTTAGGTATTAAGTCGATTTTTTTGTATATACGCATTTATCAATCAACACCGAAATGCTTCAGATCATTAGTTTAACATATTTAAGTTAATTAACCTTCTTTAACGTAATGAAGGTGATATAAAGCCATGGCGGCATAACGACAGTGCATGTAGTTGAATTCCGTAATCTAATATTTAGGTATTAATTCGATTTTCTTGTATATACACATTTAGCAAGCGATATCGAAATGCTTCAAATCATTAGTCTAACATATTTAAGTTAATAAACGCTTTTTAGCTTTCAGTAAGTCTACATAATGCCTTAATGGCATAACGGCAGTGCATTTGGATGAATTCCGTAAACTTATATTTAGGTATAAAGTCGATTTTGTGTATATACATATTTAGCAATCGATATCGAGATGCTTCAACTTATTAGTTTAACATAGTTAAGTTAATAAACCTTCTATAACGAACTGAAGTTGGCATAAAGCTATGGCGGCATAACGGCAGTGCATGTAGAAGAATTCCGTTATCTTATATTTAGGTATAAAGCCGATTTTCTTGTATATACACATTTAGCAATCGATACCGAAATGCTTTAAATCATTAGTTTAATATATTTAAGTTAATAAACCTTCTTTAACGCACTGAAGTCTACATAAAGCCTTATCGGTATAACTGCAGTGCATTTAGAAGAATTCCGTAATCCTATGTTTAGGTATAAAGTCGATTTTCTTGTATTTACATAATTCGCAATCGATATCGAAATTCTTCAAATCATTAGTTTAACATATTTAAGTTAATAAAGCTTCTTTAACGAGCGGAAGTTTGCATAAAGCCATGGCGGCATAACGACAATACATTTGGAAGAATTCCGTAGTCTTATATTTATGTATAAAGTCGATTTTCTTGTATATACACATTTAGCTGTCGATATCGAAATGCTTCAAATCATTAGTTTAACATATTAAGTTAATAAACGCTTTTTAGCTTACTGAAGTCTAGATAAAGCCTAAGCAGCATAACGACAGTGCATATAGAAGAATTCCGTAATGTTATAATGTTATATTTAGGTATAAAGTCGATTTTCTTGTATTTACACATTTAGCAATATATATCGAAATGCTTCAAATAACTGGTTTAGCATATTTAAGTTAATTAACCTTCTTTATTTTAATGAAGTTTACATAAAGCCATAACGGCATAAAGGCAGTATATTTATATGAATTCCGTTATCTTATATTTAGGTATAATGTCGATTTTGTTGTATATACGCATTTAGCAATCGATATCGAAATGCTTCAAATCATTAGTTTAACATATTTAAGTTAATTAGCCTCCTTAAGCGTAATGAAGGTGATACAAAGCCACGGCGGCATAACGACAGTGCAGGTAGAAGAGTTTCGTAATCTTATATTTAGGTATATAGTCGATTTTCCTGTATATACGCATTTAGCAACCGATATCGAAAATCTTCAAATCATTAGTTTAACATATTTAAGTTAGTTAACCTTCCTTAAGGTAATGAAGGTGATATAAAGCCATGCCGGCATAACGACAGTGTATTTAGAAGAATTCCGTATACTTATATTTAGGTATAATGTCGATTTTGTTGTACTTGCACGTTGATCAATCGATATCGAGATACTTCAAATCATTAGTTTAAAATATTTAAGTTATTTAACCTTATTTTTCTTACTGAAGTTTACGTAAAGCCATAACGGTATAACGGCAGTGCATTTGGAAGAATTCCGTAATCTTATATTTAGGTATAAAGTCGATTTTGTTGTATATACACATTAGCAATCGATATCGAGATGGTTCAACTCATTAGTTTAACATATTTAAGTAAATAAACCTTCTTTAACGATCTGAAGTTGGCTTAAAGCCATGGCGGCATAACGGCAGTGCATTTAGAAGAATTCCGTAATCTTATATTTAGGTATAAAGTCGATTTTCTTGTATATACACATTTAGCAATCGATAACGAAATGCTTCAAATCATTAGTTTTAAATATTTAAGTTAATTAACCTTCTACGGCAGTGCATTTAGAAGAATTCCGTAATCTTTTATTTAGGTATAAAGTCGATTTTGTTGTATATACACATTAGCAATCGATATCGAGATGGTTCAACTCATTAGTTTAACATATTTAAGTAAATAAACCTTCTTTAACGATCTGAAGTTGGCTTAAAGCCATGGCGGCATAACGGCAGTGCATTTAGAAGAATTCCGTAATCTTATATTTAGGTATAAAGTCGATTTTCTTGTATATACACATTTAGCAATCGATAACGAAATGCTTCTAATCATTAGTTTTAAATATTTAAGTTAATTAACCTTCTACGGCAGTGCATTTAGAAGAATTCCGTAATCTTTTATTTAGGTATAAAGTCGATTTTGTTGTATATACACATTAGCAATCGATATCGAGATGGTTCAACTCATTAGTTTAACATATTTAAGTAAATAAACCTTCTTTAACGATCTGAAGTTGGCTTAAAGCCATGGCGGCATAACGGCAGTGATTTAGAAGAATTCCGTAACTTATATTTAGGTATAAAGTCGATTTTTTGTATTCACTTTACAATCGATAACGAAATCTTCAAATCATTAGTTTTAAAAAATTTAAGTTTTTAATTAACCTTCTTAAAGGCAGTGCATTTGGGAAAAATTCCGTAATCTTTTATTTAGGTATAAAATCGATTTTGTTGTAAATACACATTTTGCAATCGATATCGAAATGGTTCAAATCATTAGTTTAACATATTTAAGTAAATTAAAACCCTTTTTTAACGACTGAAATTTTTAAAGCCATCGGCATAACGGGAGTGTATTTGAAGAATTCCGTAAAACTTATATTTAGGTATAAGTCGATTTTTTGTATTCCCTTTACAATCGATATCGAAATCTTCAAATCATTATTTAAAATTTTTTTAAGTTAATTTTTCCCTTTTTTTCTTTTGAAGGGGTTTTTAAAGCCTTTCCCGGATAACGGGAGTGATTTGGGGAATTCCGTAATCTTATATTTAGGTATAAAATCGATTTTTTTAAATTTTCACATTTAGCAATCGATATCGAAAAACTTCAAATCATTAATTTAACATATTTAAGTTAAAATTTAAACCCTTTTTTAACGTAATGAAATTTTTTTTAAAGCCATAACGGCATAACGGGAGGTATTTCGATGAATTCCGTAATCTTATATTTAGGTATAAAGTCGACTTTCTTGTATATACTCATTTAGCAATCATATCGAAATGCTTCAAATCATTAATTTAATTTATTTAAGTTAATAAAGCTTCTTTAACGAATGAAGGTTAAATAAAGCCTTCGGCATAACGGGAGTGATTTGAAGAATTCCGTAATCTTATATTTAGGTATAAAGTCGATTTTTTTATTTACCCTTTAAACAATCGATATCGAAAAACTTCAAATCAAAAATTCCTTTTTTAAAAACCCAAGTTGGGGTTAAAGCCATCGGGATAACGGAGGATTTGAAGAATTTCCCTAATCTTATATTTAGGGATAAAGTCGCTTTTCTTTATATACCATTTAAACAATCATATTGAAATGCTTCAAATCATTAGTTTAAATATTTAATTTTAAAAAACCCTTTTTTAACGAAAGGGAAATTCTAAAGCCATGGCGGCATAACGGCAGTCATTTAGAAGAATTCCGTAATCTTATATTTAGGATAAAGTCGATTTTTTGTATATAACCCTTAAGCAATCGATATCGAAATGTTTTAAAAATTTCAAATTTCCCTTTTAAGAACGGAAGTTGGCTTAAGGCCCCGGCGGGAAAACGGCAGTGCATTAAAAAGAATTTTCCCTAATCTTATATTTAGGGATAAAGTCGTTTTCTTTATATCACATTAAGCAATCGATATTAAATGTTTTAAATCATTAGTTTAACATATTTAATTTTAAAAAACCTTCTTTAACGAACGGAAGTTGGCTTAAAACCAGGCGGCAAAAGGGGAGTCATTTAGAAGAATTTTCCCTAAACTTATATTTAGGATAAAGTCGATTTTTTGTATATACACATTTTGCAATCGATATCGAAATGTTTTAAACAATTGGGTTTTCATATTTAAGTTAATTAAAACCCTTTTTTAACACGGGGTTCATTTAAAGGGGGCCCAAAAAGGCAGTGCATTTGAAGAATTTTCCCTAACTTATATTTAGGTATAAAGGGCGATTTTTTTAATCACATTTAAACAATCGATATCAAAAAGTTTTAAATCATTAGTTTAACATATTTAAGTTTAAAAAACCTTCTTTAACGAACGGGTGTTGGCATTAAAACCAGGCGGCAAAAGGGGAGTGCATGTAGAAGAATTTTCCCTTAACTTATATTTAGGTATAAAGTCGATTTTCTTGTATATACACATTTTGCAATCGATATCGAAATGCTTCAAACAATTGGGTTTTCATATTTAAGTTAATTAACCTTCTTTAATTTTATGAATTAAACCCTAAAACCATAACGGCAGTCATTTGGGAAAAATTCCGTAAACTTATTTTAGGTATAAATTTGATTTTTTTATAACACATTTAAACAACGATATCGAAATGCTTCAAATCATTAGTTTAACCCAAATTTAAATTTAATTTAAACCTTTTTTAAGCTGAAGTTCAAAAGGGCCTTCGGCATAAGGCAGTGCATTTGGGAAAAATTCCGTTAAAAATTTTATTTAGGTATAAAGTCGATTTTTTTTATATAAAAACATTTAGCAATCGATATCGAGATGCTTCAAATCATTAGTTTAACATATTTAAGTTTAAAAAACCTTCTTTAACGAATTTAAATTTAAAAAAGCCATGGGGGCATAACGGCAGTCATTTGGGAAAAATTCCGTTAACTTATTTTAGGTATAAATTTGATTTTCTTTTATATTCACATTAAACAACGAAATCGAAATTCTTCAAATCATTATTTTTCCCAAAATTTAAATTAATTACCTCTTTAATTTTGGTGAATTTTAAAAGGGCCTTTCGGCATAACCCGTCATTTGGAAGAAATTTCCCTAAACTTATTTTAGGTATAAATTTGATTTTTTTTATAAACACATTTAAACAACGATATCGAAATGCTTCAATCATTAGTTTAACAAAATTTAGTTTAATTTAAACCTTTTTTAAGCTGAAGTTCAAAAGCCTTGGGGGCATAACGGCAGTGCATTTAGAAGAATTCCCTTAACTTATATTTAGGTATAAAGTCGATTTTCTTGAAAATTAATTAAACAATCGAAATCGAATTCTTCAAATCAATTTTCCTTTTTTTTAACCCAACGGAATTTGGGTTAAAGCCATGGGGGCATAACCAGTCATTTGGGAAAAATTCCGTAATCTTATTTTAGAATAAATTTGATTTTCTTTTATATACACATTAAGCAACGATATCGAAATGCTTCAAATCATTAGTTTAACAAAATTTAATTAATTTAAACCTTTTTTAAGCGAAGTTCAAAAACCTTGGGGGCATAACGGCAGTGCATTTAGAAGAATTCCCTAATCTTATATTTAGGTATAAAGTCAAATTTTTTTGAAAATAAATTTAAACAATCGATATCGATATGCTTCAAATCATTTTAACGAAAACGGGAAATTTCTTTAAAACCATGGGGGTTTTAAAGGCAGTGCATTTGGGAAAAAATTCCCTAATCTTATATTTAGGGTTTAAAATCGATTTTTTTTATATACACATTTAAACAATCGATATCGAAATGGTTCAAATCATTAGTTTAACATATTTAATTTTAAAAAACCTTTTTTTAACGAACGAAGTTTGGGGTAAAGCCATGGCGGCATAACGGCAGTGCATTTAGAAGAATTCCGTAATCTTATATTTAGGTATAAAGTCAAATTTTTTTGTATATACACATTTACAAACGTTTTCGAAATGCTTCAAATCATTAGTTTAACATATTTAAATTAATTAAAAATTTTTTTCTTACTGAAGTTTAATAAAGCCTTTCGGTTTAACGACCCGTCATTTGGGAAAAAATTCCCTAATTTTATTTTTTTTTAGGATTTAAAATCGATTTTTTTGTATTTACACATTTAGCAATCGATATCGAAATGGTTCAAAACCCTTAATTTAACATATTTAAAATAATAAAATTTTTTTAACGATCGAAGGGGTTTGCCCTATAAGGGGCCCTTGGGGCCCCATAAAGGAAAATGCAAAAAGTAGAAGAAATTTTTCCGGTTTAAAATTTTTTAAAAAATTTTTGGTAATTTTAAAATCGATTTTCTTGTATATACACATTTCACTATCGTTATCGAAATGCTTCAAATCATTAGTTTAACATATTTAAATTAATTAAAACCCCCCCTTTTTCTTACTGAAGTCTAAAAAGCCTTAACGGATAACGACCCGTCATTTAGAAGAATTCCGGGTTTTATTTTTTTTTTAGGTATAAAATCGATTTTTTTGTATTTACCATTTAGAATCGATATCGAAATGCTTCAAAATTTAATTTTTTCATATTTAAAATAATTAAACCCTTTTTTAACTTTTCCCAAGGGGTTTAAAACCGGGGGCCCTAACGGCAGTAATTTGGGGAATTCCGTAATCTTTTTTTTAGGTAAAAATTTGATTTTCTTGTAATAATATTTGCAATGATATCGAAATGCTTCAAAATTTTTAACTTTGGTTTAACCTTTTTCAGTTTTTAAAAAACCTTCCTTTAGGGGAACTGAAATTTGGAAAAGTTGATTTTCTTGTATTTACAATTTACAAACGTTTTGAAATGCTTCAAATCATTAGTTTAACATATTTAAGTTAATTAACCCTCTTTATCTTACTGAAGTCTACAAAAGCCTTAACGGCAAAAACGAAACCCGTTGGCAAATTTAGAAAAATTCCTTTAAAAAATTTAAAATTTAGGTATAAAATCGATTTTTTTGTATATAACCCTTTAGAATCGATATCGAAATCCAAAAAAATTGGGTTTTTCATTTTAAGGGTTTAAATTAAACCCTTTTTTATCTTACCGAAGTTTACATAAAGCCCATAACGGCAGTAAATTTTGGGGAATTCCGTAATCTTTTATTTAGGTAAAAATTTGATTTTTTGTAAACAATTTAAACAATCGATATCGAAATGCTTCAAATCATTAGTTTTCATATTTAAGTTTAATTTTTCCTTCTTTAACGTCTGAAATTTATATAAAACCAACCCGGATTAAAGGGAGTGCATTTAAAAGAATTCTGTAATCTTTATTTAGGTATAAAGTTGATTTTCTTTTATTTACAAATTTTGAAACATTTTTTTTTAAATGCTTAAACCTTAAGGGTTTTAACATATTTAAGAATTCCCCTTTAAATTTTAAATTTAATTTTTGGTTAAAATCGATTTTCTTGTATTTAAATTTGCAATCGATATCGAAATGCTTCCCAAAATTTTAAAATTTTAAAAATTATTTCAGGTTTTAATAAACCTCCTTTTTGCAAACTTGGGGAAATTTAACATATTTAGGTATAAAGTCGATTTTCTTGTATATATACATTTGCAATCGATATCGAAATTTTGAAAACTTGTTTAACATTTTTAAGTTAATTAAAACCCCCTTTACACTGAAGTTTACATAAAGCCCATAACGGCAGGGCTTTGGAAGAATTCCGTAATCTTATATTTAAGGATTAAAATCGATTTTTTGTATAACACATTTTGCAATCGATTCGAAATGCTTCAAATAATTGGTTAACTATTTAAGTTAATTTAAAACCCTTTTTAACACTGAAGTTTAATAAGGGGGCCCTTAAAGGCAGTTAAATTTTTAGAAATTTTGTTAAACTTATATTTAGGTATAAAGTCGATTTTTTCTTTTAAAAATACAAACCAAAATTTTGTTTTAAAATTTTTTTTAAGCCCCTTTCTGAAGTCACAAAAGCCTTAACGGATAACGGCGTGCATTTGGAAAAATTCCGTAATTTTTTATATTTAGGTATTAAAATCGATTTTTTTGTATTTACCATTTACAATCAAACCCAAATGCTTCAAACCCTTAGTTTAACATATTTAAAATAATTAACCCTTTTTTAACGTAATTTAAGGTGATATAAAGCCATGGCGGCATAACGACAATCATGTGGGAATTCCGTAATCTTAAAATTTAGGTATTAAATTTGATTTTCTTGTATATAACATTTGCAACGATATCGAAATGCTTCAAATAATTGGGTTTTAAAATATTTAAGTTAATAAACCTTTTTAGCCGAAGTTACATAAAAGGCCCTAACGGCAGGGCTTTGGAAGAATTCCGTAAACTTATATTTAAGGATTAAAATCGATTTTTTGTATATACAATTTTGCAATCGATTCGAAATGCTTCAAATTAATTGGGTTTTCTATTTTAAATTAATTTAAAACCCTTTTTAACACTGAAGTTTCATAAAATGGGGGCCCTAACGGCAGTAAATTTTTAAAAAAATTTCCCTTATCTTATATTTAGGTATAAAGCCCATTTTTTGTAATACACATTTAGCAATCGATACCCAAATGCTTTAAATCATTAGTTTAAATATTTAAATTAATTTTTCCTTTTTTAACACTGAAGTCTACAAAAGCCTTAACGGATAACGGGGTGCATTTGAAGAATTCCGTAATCCTTTTTTTAGGTATTAAAATCGATTTTTTTGTATTTACCCTTTCCCAAACAAACCCAAATTCTTCAAATCATTAGTTTAACATATTTAAGTTAATTAAACCCTTTTTTAACGAAGGGGAAATTTTTAAAAAAGCCATGGCGGCATAACGACAATCATTTGGGAATTCCGTAATCTTAAAATTTAGGGATTAAATTTGATTTTCTTGTATATACACATTTAGCGCGATATCGAAATGCTTCAAATCATTAGTTTAACATATTTTAAATTAATAAACGCTTTTTAGCTTTCGAAGTCTAATAAAGCCTTTAAGGCATAACGGCAGTGCATTTGGAAGAATTCCGGTTTTAAATTTTTATTTAGGTATAAAGTCGATTTTTTGTATTTACAATTTAGCAATTAAAATCGAAATGCTTCAAATTAATTGGGTTTTCATATTTTAAATTAATTAAAACCCTTTTTTAAAATGAAGTTTCATAAAGCATCGGCATAAAGGCAGTTAAATTTTTAAAAAATTCCGTTATCTTATATTTAGGTATAAAGCCCATTTTTTGTATATACCATTTAGCAATCGATACCCAAATGCTTTAAATCATTAGTTTAAATATTTAAGTTAATTAAAAATTTTTTAACGAATGAAGGGGAATAAAGCCACCCGGATAACGCAGTGCATTTTGAAGAATTTCCCTAATCCTTTTTTTAGGTATAAAGTCGATTTTCCTTTTATTTACCCTTTGCAACCCATATCGAAAATTTTTCAAATCATTAGTTTAACATATTTAAGTTAATTAAACCCTTTTTTAAGGAAGAAGGTTTTTAAAAAAGCCATGGCCCGGGATAACGACAATTAAATTTGGGAAAAATTCCGTATCTTATATTTAGGGATAAAGTCGATTTTTTGTATTCACTTTACTTTGATATCGAAATCTTCAAATCATTAGTTTAAAATATTTTAAATTAATTTTTCCTTTTTTTCTTACTGAAGTTTAGTAAAGCCTAACGGATAACGGCAGTGCATTTGGGAAAAATTCCGGTTTTAAATTTTTATTTAGGTATAAAGTCGATTTTTTGTATTTACACATTTTGCAATAAAATCGAAATGGTTCAAATAATTGGGTTTTCATATTTAAGTTAATTAAAACCCTTTTTTAAATTTAAGTTTCTTTAAAACCATCGGCATAAAGGCAGTAAATTTTTAAAAAATTCCGTTAAACTTATATTTAGGTATAAAGTCGATTTTTTGTATATACCATTTAGCAATCGATAACGAAATGCTTCAAATCATTAGTTTTAAATATTTAAGTTAATTAACCCCCTTCTTTTAAACCGGGCAGTGCATTTTGAAGAATTTCCCTAATCTTTTATTTAGGTATAAAGTCGATTTTTGTATATACCATTTTGCAACCCATATCGAAAAATTTTAAATCATTAGTTTAACATATTTAAGTTAAAAAAAAACCCTTTTTTAAGGTTGAAGGTTGGTTAAAGCCATGGCCCGGGATAACGGCAGTGATTTAGAAGAATTCCGTAAAACTTATATTTAGGTATAAAGTCGATTTTTTGTATTCACTTTACAATCGATAACGAAATCTTCAAAACATTAGTTTTAAAAAATTTAAGTTTTTAATTAACCTTCTTAAAGGCAGTGCATTTGGGAAAAATTCCGTAATCTTTTATTTAGGTATAAAGTCGATTTTGTTGTATATACACATTAGCAATCGATATCGAGATGGTTCAACTCTTAGTTTAACATATTTAAGTTAAAAAAACCTTTTTTTCACTGAAGTTCTTTAAAACCATCGGATAACGGCAGTGCATTTGGGGGAATTTCCCTAATCTTAATTTAGGTATAAAGTCGATTTTCTTGTATATACACATTTAGCAATCGATAACGAAATGCTTCAAATCATTAGTTTTAAATATTTAAGTTAATTAACCTTCTACGGCAGTGCATTTAGAAGAATTCCGTAATCTTTTATTTAGGTATAAAGTCGATTTTGTTGTATATACACATTAGCAATCGATATCGAGATGGTTCAACTCATTAGTTTAACATATTTAAGTAAATAAACCTTCTTTAACGATCTGAAGTTGGCTTAAAGCCATGGCGGCATAACGGCAGTGCATTTAGAAGAATTCCGTAATCTTATATTTAGGTATAAAGTCGATTTTCTTGTATATACACATTTAGCAATCGATAACGAAATGCTTCTAATCATTAGTTTTAAATATTTAAGTTAATTAACCTTCTACGGCAGTGCATTTAGAAGAATTCCGTAATCTTTTATTTAGGTATAAAGTCGATTTTGTTGTATATACACATTAGCAATCGATATCGAGATGGTTCAACTCATTAGTTTAACATATTTAAGTAAATAAACCTTCTTTAACGATCTGAAGTTGGCTTAAAGCCATGGCGGCATAACGGCAGTGCATTTAGAAGAATTCCGTAATCTTATATTTAGGTATAAAGTCGATTTTCTTGTATATACACATTTAGCAATCGATAACGAAATGCTTCAAATCATTAGTTTTAAATATTTAAGTTAATTAACCTTCTACGGCAGTGCATTTAGAAGAATTCCGTAATCTTTTATTTAGGTATAAAGTCGATTTTGTTGTATATACACATTAGCAATCGATATCGAGATGGTTCAACTCATTAGTTTAACATATTTAAGTAAATAAACCTTCTTTAACGATCTGAAGTTGGCTTAAAGCCATGGCGGCATAACGGCAGTGTATTTAGAAGAATTCCGTATACTTATATTTAGGTATAATGTCGATTTTGTTGTACTTGCACGTTGATCAATCGATATCGAGATACTTCAAATCATTAGTTTAAAATATTTAAGTTATTTAACCTTATTTTTCTTACTGAAGTTTACGTAAAGCCATAACGGTATAACGGCAGTGCATTTGGAAGAATTCCGTAATCTTATATTTAGGTATAAAATCGATTTTGTTGTAAATACACATTTAGCAATCGATATCGAAATGCTTCAAATCATTAGTTTAGCATATTTAAGTAAATTAACCTTCTTTAGCGTACTGAAATTTATATAAAGCCATAACGGCATAACGGGAGTGTATTTCGATGAATTCCGTAATCTTATATTTAGATATATAGTCGACTTTCTTGTATATACTCATTTAGCAATCGATATCGAAATGCTTCAACTCATTAATTTAATTTATTTAAGTGAATAAAGCTTCTTTAACGTAATGAAGGTGATATAAAGCCTTACCGGCATAACGGGAGTGTATTTCGATGAATTCCGTAATCTTATATTTAGGTATAAAGTCGACTTTCTTATATTTACACATTTAGCAATCGATATCGAAAATCTTCAAATCATTAATATAACATATTTAAGTTAATTAACCTTCTTTAACGTAATGAAGGTGATATAAAGCCATAACGGCATAACGAGAGAGTATTTCGGGAAATTTCCCTAATCTTATATTTAGGTATAAAGTCGACTTTCTTGTATATACTCATTTAGCAATCTATATCGAAATGCTTCAAATCATTAGTTTAATATATTTAAGTTAATAAAGCTTCTTTAACGCACTGAAGATAACATAAAGCCATGGCGGCATAACGGCAGTGCATGTAGAAGGATTCCGTAATCTTATATTTAGGTATAAAGTCGATTTTGTTGTATATATGCATTAAGCAATCGATATCGATATGCTTCAAATCATTCCTTAATGAACGGAAGTTGGCTTAAAGCCATGGCAGCATAACGGCAGTGCATTAAGAAGAACTCCGTAATCTTATATTTATGTATAAAGTCGCTTTTCTTATATATACACATTAAGCAATCGATATTGAAATGCTTCAAATCATTAGTTTAACATATTTAATTTAATAAACCTTCTTTAACGAACGGAAGTTGGCGTAAAGCCATGGCGGCATAACGGCAGTACATTTAGAAGAATTCCGTAATCTTATATTTAGGCATAAAGTCGATTTTATTGTATATACACATTAAGCAATCGATATCGAAATGTTTCAAATCATTAGTTTAACATATTTAAGTTAATAAACCTTCTTTAACGAACGGATGTTGGCATTAAGGCACGGCGGCAAAACGGCAGTGCATGTAGAAGATTTCCGTAATCTTATATTTAGGTATAAAGTCGATTTTCTTGTATATGCACATTAAGCAATCGATATCAAAATGTTTCAAAACATTAGTTTAACATATTTAAGTTAATAAACCTTCTTTAACGAACGGATGTTGGCATTAAGCCACGGCGGCAAAAGGGCAGTGCATGTAGAAGATTTCCGTAATCTTATATTTAGGTATAAAGTCGATTTTCTTGTATATACACATTTTGCAATCGATATCGAAATGCTTCAAACAACTGGTTTAGCATATTTAAGTTAATTAACCTTCTTTATCTTACTGAAGTTAACATAAAGCCATAACGGCAGTGCATTTTGAAGAATTCCGTAAACTTATATTTAGGTATAAGGTCGATTATGTATATAATCACATTTAGCAATCGATATCGAGATGCTTCAACTCATTAGTTTAACATATTTAAGCTAATAAACCTTCTTTAACGAACTGAAGTTGGCATAAAGCCATGGCGGCATAACGGCAGTGCATGTAGAAGAATTCCGTTAGCTTATATTTAGGTATAAAGTCGATTTTCTTGTATATACACATTTAGCAATCGATATCGAGATGCTTCAAATCATTAGTTTAACATATTTAAGTTAATTAGCCTTCTTTAACGTAATTTAGGTGATATAAAGCCATAGCGGCATAACGACAGTACATTTGGAAGTATTCCGTAATCTTATGTTTAGATATAAATTCGATTTTCTTTTATATACACATTAAGCAAGCGATATCGAAATGCTTCAAATCATTAGTTTACCAAATTTCAGTTAATTAAACATCTTTATTTTGCTGAAGTCTACAAAGGCCTTAACGGCATAATGGCAGTGCATTTGGAAGAATTCCGTAAACTTATATTTAGGTATAAAGTCGATTTTGTATATAAACACATTTAGCAATCGATATCGAGATGCTTCAACTCATTAGTTTAACATATTTAAGCTAATAAACCTTCTTTAACGAACTGAAGTTGGCATAAAGCCATGGCGGCATAACGGCAGTGCATGTAGAAGAATTCCGTTAGCTTATATTTAGGTATAAAGTCGATTTTCTTGTATATTCACACTTAGCAATCGATATCGAGATTCTTCAAATCATTATTTTAACATATTTAAGTTAATTAGCCTTCTTTAACGTAATTTAGGTGATATAAAGCCATAGCGGCATAACAACAGTACATTTGGAAGTATTCCGTAATCTTATGTTTAGATATAAATTCGATTTTCTTTTATATACACATTAAGCAAGCGATATCGAAATGCTTCAAGTCATTAGTTTAACAAAATTCAGTTAATTAAACATCTTTATTTTGCTGAAGTCTACAAAAGCCTTAGCGGCATAACGGCAGTGCATTTAGAAGAATTACGTAATCTTATATTTAGGTATAAATTCGATTTTCTTGAATATATGAATTAAGCAATCGATATCGATATGCTTCAAATCATTCCTTAACGAACGGAAGTTGGCTTAAAGCCATGGCGGCATAACGGCAGTGCATTTAGAAGAATTCCGTAATCTTATATTTATGACTAAAGTCGATTTTCTTATATATACACATTAAGCAATCGATATCGAAATGCTTCAAATCATTAGTTTAACATATTTAATTTAATAAACCTTCTTTAACGAACAGAAGTTGGCGTAAAGCCATGGCGGCATAACGGCAGTGCATTTAGAAGAATTCCGTAATCTTATATTTAGGTATAAAGTCAATTTTCTTGTATATACACATTTAGCAATCGATATCGATATGCTTCAAATCATTAGTTTAACATATTTAAGTTAATTATCCTTCTTTTTCTTACTGAAGTTTACATAAAGCCATAGCGGTTTAACGACAGTGCATTTGGAAAAAATTTCGTAATCTTATATTTAGGATTAAAGTCGATTTTTTTGTATATACACATTTAGCAATCGATATCGAGATGGTTCAACTCATTAGTTTAACATATTTAAGTTAATAAACTTTCTTTAACGATCTGAAGTTTGCATATAGCCATGACGGCATAACGGCAGTGCATGTAGAAGAATTCCGTAATCTTATATTTAGGTATAAAGTCGATTTTCTTGTATATACACATTTCACTATCGTTATCGAAATGCTTCAAATCATTAGTTTAACATATTTAGTTAATAAACCTTTTTTAGCTTACTGAAGTCTATATAAAGCCTTAACGGTATAACGCCAGGCCAGTACATTTAGAAGAATTCCGTAATGTTATAGTTTTATTTTTAGGTATAAAGTCGATTTTCTTGTATTTACACATTTAGCAATCGATATCGAAATGCTTCAAACCATTAATTTAACATATTAAAAATAATCAACCTTTTTTAACGTATCGAAGGTGATATAAAGCCATGGCGGCATAACGGCAGTACATGTGGAAGAATTCCGTAATCATATATTTAGGTATAAAGTCGATTTTCTTGTATATATATATTTCGCAATAGATATCGAAATGCTTCAGATAACTGGTTTAACATATTTCAGTTAATAAACCTCCTTTAGCGAACTGAATTTGACAAGTCGATTTTCTTGTATATACACATTTCACTATCGTTATCGAAATGCTTCAAATCATTAGTTTAACATATTTAAGTTAATTAACCCTCTTTATCTTACTGAAGTCTACAAAAGCCTTAACGGCATAACGACAGTGCATTTAGAAGAATTCCGTTATATTATATTTAGGTATAAAATCGACTTTCTTGTATATACGCATTTAGTAATCGATATCGAAATGCTTCAAATAACTGGTTTTTCATATTTAGGTTAATTGACCTTCTTTATCTTACCGAAGTTTACATAACGCCATAACGGCAGTATATTTGGGTGAATTCCGTAATCTTTTATTTAGGTAAAATATCGATTTTCTTGTACATACATATTAAGCAATCGATATCGAAAGGCTTCAAATCATTAGTTTAGCATATTTAAGTAATTTAACCTTCTTTAACGTACTGAAATTTATATAAAGCCTTAACGGTATAACTGCAGTGCATTTAAAAGAATTCTGTAATCTTCTATTTAGGTATAAAGTTGATTTTCTTGTATTTACATATTTAGCAATCGATTTTGAAATGCTTCAAATCATTAGTTTAACATATTTAAGTTAATTAACCCTCTCTATCTTACTGAAGTCTACATAAAGCCTCAAGTCGATTTTCTTGTATATATATATTTCGCAATCGATATCGAAATGCTTCAGATAACTGGTTTAACATATTTCAGTTAATAAACCTACTTTAGCGAACTGAATTTGACATATTTAGGTATATAGTCGATTTTCTTGTATATATACATATAGCAATCGATATCGAAATCGAAAATCATTAGTTTAACATTTTTAAGTTAATTAACCTTCTTTATCTTACTGAAGTTTACATAAAGCCATAACGGTATAACGGCAGTGCATTTGGAAGAATTCCGTAATCTTATATTTAGGTATAAAGTCGATTTTGTTGTATAGACACATTTAGCAATCGATATCGAGATGCTTCAACTCATTAGCTTAACATATTTAAGTTAATAAACCTTCTTTAACGATCTGAAGTTGGCATATAGCCACGGCGGCATTACGGCAGTGCATGTAGTAGAATTCTGTAATCTTATATTTAGGTATAAAGTCGATTTTCTTTTATATACACAAGTTAGTAAACATTTTTTAGCTTACTGAAGTCGACATAAAGCCTTAACGGTATAACGGCAGTGCATTTAGGAGAATTCCGTAATGTTGTAAATTTATATTTAGGTATAAAGTCGATTTTCTTGTATTTACACATTTAGCAATCGATATCGAAATGCTTCAAACCATTAGTTTAACATATTTAAAATAATTAATCTTCTTTAGCGTATTGAAGGTGATATAAAGCCATGGCGGCATAACGACAATACATGTGGAAGAATTCCGTAATCTTATATTTAGGTATAAAGTCGATTTTCTTGTATATATACATTTCGCAATCGATATCGAAATGCTTCAGATAACTGGTTTAACATATTTAAGTTAATAAACCTCCTTTAGCGAACTGAAGTTGACATAAAGCCATAACGGCAGGGCGTTTGGAAGAATACCGTAGTCTTATATTTAAGCATTAAGTCGATTTTCTTGTATATACACATTTTGCAATCGATGTCGAAATGCTTCAAATAACTGGTTTAGCGTATTTAAGTTAATTAAACCTTTTTATCTTACTGAAGTTTACATAATGCCATAACGGCAGTATATTTATATGAAATCCGTTATCTTATATTTAGGTATAAAGTCGATTTTGTTGTACATACACATTTAGCAATCGATATCGAAATGCTTCAAATCATTAGTTTAACATATTTGAGTTATTTAACGCTCTTTATCTTACTGAAGTCTACAAAAGCCTTAACGGCATAACGGCTGTGCATTTCGAAGAGTTCCGTAATCTTATATTTAGGTATTAAGTCGATTTTTTTGTATATACGCATTTATCAATCAACACCGAAATGCTTCAGATCATTAGTTTAACATATTTAAGTTAATTAACCTTCTTTAACGTAATGAAGGTGATATAAAGCCATGGCGGCATAACGACAGTGCATGTAGTTGAATTCCGTAATCTAATATTTAGGTATTAATTCGATTTTCTTGTATATACACATTTAGCAAGCGATATCGAAATGCTTCAAATCATTAGTCTAACATATTTAAGTTAATAAACGCTTTTTAGCTTTCAGTAAGTCTACATAATGCCTTAATGGCATAACGGCAGTGCATTTGGATGAATTCCGTAAACTTATATTTAGGTATAAAGTCGATTTTGTGTATATACATATTTAGCAATCGATATCGAGATGCTTCAACTTATTAGTTTAACATAGTTAAGTTAATAAACCTTCTATAACGAACTGAAGTTGGCATAAAGCTATGGCGGCATAACGGCAGTGCATGTAGAAGAATTCCGTTATCTTATATTTAGGTATAAAGCCGATTTTCTTGTATATACACATTTAGCAATCGATACCGAAATGCTTTAAATCATTAGTTTAATATATTTAAGTTAATAAACCTTCTTTAACGCACTGAAGTCTACATAAAGCCTTATCGGTATAACTGCAGTGCATTTAGAAGAATTCCGTAATCCTATGTTTAGGTATAAAGTCGATTTTCTTGTATTTACATAATTCGCAATCGATATCGAAATTCTTCAAATCATTAGTTTAACATATTTAAGTTAATAAAGCTTCTTTAACGAGCGGAAGTTTGCATAAAGCCATGGCGGCATAACGACAATACATTTGGAAGAATTCCGTAGTCTTATATTTATGTATAAAGTCGATTTTCTTGTATATACACATTTAGCTGTCGATATCGAAATGCTTCAAATCATTAGTTTAACATATTAAGTTAATAAACGCTTTTTAGCTTACTGAAGTCTAGATAAAGCCTAAGCAGCATAACGACAGTGCATATAGAAGAATTCCGTAATGTTATAATGTTATATTTAGGTATAAAGTCGATTTTCTTGTATTTACACATTTAGCAATATATATCGAAATGCTTCAAATAACTGGTTTAGCATATTTAAGTTAATTAACCTTCTTTATTTTAATGAAGTTTACATAAAGCCATAACGGCATAAAGGCAGTATATTTATATGAATTCCGTTATCTTATATTTAGGTATAATGTCGATTTTGTTGTATATACGCATTTAGCAATCGATATCGAAATGCTTCAAATCATTAGTTTAACATATTTAAGTTAATTAGCCTCCTTAAGCGTAATGAAGGTGATATAAAGCCACGGCGGCATAACGACAGTGCAGGTAGAAGAGTTTCGTAATCTTATATTTAGGTATATAGTCGATTTTCCTGTATATACGCATTTAGCAACCGATATCGAAAATCTTCAAATCATTAGTTTAACATATTTAAGTTAGTTAACCTTCCTTAAGGTAATGAAGGTGATATAAAGCCATGCCGGCATAACGACAGTGTATTTAGAAGAATTCCGTATACTTATATTTAGGTATAATGTCGATTTTGTTGTACTTGCACGTTGATCAATCGATATCGAGATACTTCAAATCATTAGTTTAAAATATTTAAGTTATTTAACCTTATTTTTCTTACTGAAGTTTACGTAAAGCCATAACGTCAGTATATTTATATGAATTCCGTAATCCTATATTTAGGTATAAAGTCAATTTTCTTGTATATAAACATTTAGCAATCGATATCGAAATGCTTCAAATCATTAGTTTAACATATTTAAGTTAATTAACCTTCTTTAACGTATTGAAGTTGATATAAAGCCATGGCGGCATAACGACAGTACATTTGGAAGAATTCCGTAGTCTTATATTTATGTAAAAAGTCGATTTTCTTGTATATACACCTTTAGCGATCGATATCGAGATGCTTCAACTCATTAGTTTAACATATTTAAGTTAATAACGGTATAACGGCAGTGCATTTAGAAGAATTCCGTAATGTTATAATTTTATATTTAGGTATAAAGTCGATTTTCTTGTATTTACACATTTAGCAATCGATATCGAAATGCATCAAATAACTGGTTTAGCATATTTCAGTTAATTAACCTTCTTTATCTTACTGAAGTTTACATAAAGCAATAACGGCATAACGGCAGTATATTTATATGAATTCCGTTATCTTATATTTAGGTATAAAGTCGATTTTGTTGTACATACACATTTAGCAATCGATATCGAAATGCTTCAAATCATTAGTCTAACATATTTAAGTTAGTTAACCTTCTTTACCGTAATGAAGGTGATATAAAGCCATGGCGGCATAACGACAGTGCATTTAGAAGAATTCCGTAATCTTATATTTAGGTATAAAGTCGATTTTCTTGTATATACACATTTAGCTATCGATATCGAAATGCTTCAAATCATTAGTTTAACATATTTAAGTTAATTAACCTTCTTTAACGTATTGAAGTTGATATAAAGCCATGGCGGCATAACGACAGTAGATTTGGAAGAATTCCGTAATCTAATATTTAGGTATAAAGTCGATTTTTTTGTATATACACATTTAGCAATCGATATCGAAATGCTTCAAATCATTAGTTTAACATATTTAAGTTAACTAACCTTCTTTATCTTACTGAAGTTTACATAAAGCCAAAACGGTACAACGGCAGTGCATTTGGAAGATTTCTGTAATCTTATATTTAGGTAAAAAGTCGATTTTCTTGTATATACACATTTAGCTATCGATGTCGAAATGCTTCAAGTCATTCGTCTAACATATTTGAGTTAGTTAACCTTCTTTAACGTAATGAAGGTGATATAAAGCCATGGTGGCATAACGACAGTAGATTTGGAAGAATTCCGTAATCTTATATTTAGGTATAAAGTCGGCTTTGTTGTATATACACATTTAGCAATCAATATCGAAATGCTTCAAATCATTAGTTTAACATATTTAAGTTAACGTACCTTCTTTATCTTACTGAAGTTTACATAAAACCAAAACGGTATAACGGCAGTGCATTTGGAAGAATTCCGTAATCTAATATTTAGGTAAAAAGTCGATTTTCTTGTATATACACATTTAGCAATCGATATCGAGATGCTTCAAGTCATTAGTTTAACATATTTAAGTTAACTTACCTTCTTTATCTGACTGAAGTTTACGTAAAGACATGGCGGCATAGCGACAGTGCATTTAGAAGAATTCCGTAATTTTATATTTAGGTATAAAGCCGATTTTGTTGTATATACGCATTTGTCAATCGATATCGAAATGCCCCAAATCATTAGTTGAACATATTTAAGTTAATTAACCTTCTTTAACGTATTGAAGTTGATGTAAAGCCATGGCCGCATAACGACAATACAATTGGAAGAATTCCGTAGTCTTACATTTATGTATAAAGTCGATTTTCTTGTATATATTTACGTTAATAAACCTTCTTTAACGAACGGAAGTTGGCTTAAAGCCATGGCGGCATAACGGCAGTGCATTTAGAAGAATTCCGTAATCTTATATTTAGGTATAAAGTCGATTTTCTTGTATATACACATTTAGCTATCGATATCGAAATGCTTCAAATCATTAGTTTAACATATTAAGTTAATAAACATTTTTTAGCATACTGAAGTCTACATAAAGCCTTAACGGTATAACGGCAGTGCATTTAGAAGAACTCCGTAATGTTGTAATTTTATATATAAAGTCGATTTTCTTGTATATATACATTTCGCAATCGATATCGAAATTCTTCAGATAACTGGTTTAACATATTTAAGTTAATAAACCTCCTTTAGCGAACTGAAGTTGACATAAAGCCAAAACGGTATAACGGCAGTGCATTTGGAAGAATTCCGTAGTGTTATATTTAGGCATAAAGTCGATTTTCTTGTATATAAACATTTTGCAATCGATATGGAAATGCTTCAAAAAACTGGATTAGCATATTTAAGTTAATTAACCTTCTTTATCTTACTGAAGTTTACATAAAGCCATAACGGCATAACGGCAGTATATTTATATGAATTCCGTTATCTTATGTTTAGGTATAAAGTCGATTTTGCTGTACATAAAAATTTAACAATCGATATCGAAATGCTTCAAATCATTAGTTTAACATATTTAAGTTACTTAACCTTCTTTAACGAACGGAAGTTGGCATAAAGCCATGGCAGCATAACGGCACTGCATTTAGAAGAATTCCGTAATCTTATATTCAGGTATAAAGTCGATTTTCTTGTATATACACATTTAGCAATCGATAACGAAATGCTTCAAATCATTAGTTTAACATATTTAAGTTAATTAGCCTTCTTTAACGTAATGAAGGTGACATAAAGCCATGGCGGCATAACGACAGTACATTTGGAAGAATTCCGTAATCTTATGTTTAGGTATAAATTCGATTTTCTTTTACATACACATTTAGCAAGCGATATCGAAATGCTTCAAATCATTAGTTTAACAAATTTAAGTTAATTAACCTTCTTTAACGTACTGAAGTTGATATAAAGCCATGGCGGCATAACGACAGTACATTTGGGAGAATTCCGTAGTCTTATATTTAGATATAAAGTCGATTTTCTTTTATATATGCATTAAGCAATCGATATCGAAATGCTTCAAATAACTGGTTTAACATATTTAAGTTAATAAGCCTTCTTTAACGAACTGCAGTTAACATAAAGCCATAACGGCATAACGGCACTGCATTTAGAAGAATTCCGTAATCTTATATTCAGGTATAAAGTCGATTTTCTTGTATATACACATTTAGCAATCGATAACGAAATGCTTCAAATCATTAGTTTAAAATATTTAGGTTAATTAACCTTATTTTTCTTACTGAAGTTTACGTAAAGCCATAACGGTATAACGGCAGTGCATTTGGAAGTATTCCGTAATCTTATATTTAGGTATAAAGTCGATTTTCTTGTATGTACACATTTAGCAATCGATATCGAGATGGTTCAACTCATTAGTTTAACATATTTAAGTTAATAAACCTTCTTTAACGATCTGAAGTTGGTTAAAGCCATGGCGGCATAACGGCAGTGCATTTAGAAGAATTCCGTAATCTTATATTTAGGTATAAAGTCGATTTTCTTGTATATACACATTTAGCAATCGATATCGAAATGCTTCAAATCATTAGTTTAACATATTTAAGTTAATTAACCTTCTTTAACGTATTGAAGTTGATATAAAGCCATGGCGGCATAACGGCAGTGCATTTAGAAGAATTCCGTAATCTTATATTTAGGTATAAATTCGATTTTCTTGTATGTACACATTTAGCAATCGATATCGAGATGGTTCAACTCATTAGTTTAACATATTTAAGTTAATAAACCTTCTTTAACGATCTGAAGTTGGCATAAAGCCATGGCGACATAACGGCACTGCATTTGGATGAATTCCGTAGTCTTATATGTAGGCATAAAGTCGATTTTCTTTTTTATCCACATTTAGTAATCGATATCGAAATGCTTCAAATCATTAGTTTAACATATTTAAGAGTTAATTAACCTTCTTTATCTGACTGAAGTTTACATAAAGCCCTAACGGTAAAACGGCAGTGCATTTGGAAGAATTTCGTAAACATATATTTAGGTATAATGTCGATTTTGTTGTATATACACATTTAGCAATCGATATCGAGATACTTCAAATCATTAGTTTAACATATTTAAGTTAATTAACCTTCTTTTTCTTACTGAAGTTTACGTAAAGCCATAACGGTATAACGGCAGTGCATTTGGAAGAATTCCGTAATCTTATATTTAGGTATAAAGTCGATTTTCTTGTATATACACATTTAGCAATCGATATCGAGATGGTTCAACTCATTAGTTTAACATATTTAAGTTAATAAACCTTCTTTAACGATCTGAAGTTGGTTAAAGCCATGGCGGCATAACAGCACTGCATTTGGAAGAATTCCGTAGTCTTATATGTAGGCATAAAGTCGATATTGTTGTATATACACATTTAGCAATTGATATCGAGATGCTTCAAATCATTAGTTTAACATATTTAAGTGAACTAACCTGGAGTGTTTTCATCCATCCGGACAACATGACCTAGCCAGCGTAGCCGCTGTCTTTTAATTCGCTGAACTATGTCAATGTCGTCGTATATCTCGTACAGCTCATCGTTCCATCGAATGCGATATTCGCCGCGGCCAACGCGCAAAGGATCATAAATCTTTCGCAGAACCTTTCTCTCGAAAACTCTTAAGTTCGACTCATCGGTTGTTGTCATCGTCCAGGCCTCTGCACCGTATAGCAGGACGGGAATTATGAGCGACTTATAGAGTTTGGTTTTTGTTCGTCGAG
>JAPZAG010001052.1:0-42543 GCA_027475135.1 Bactrocera correcta
AACTGAAATTTACATAAAGCCATAACGGCGTAACGGGAGTGTATTTCGATGAATTCCGTAATCTTATATTTAGATATAAAGTCGACTTTCTTGTATATACTCATTAAGCAATCGACATCGAAATGCTTCAAATCATTAGTTTAATATATTTAAGTTAATAAAGCTTCTTCAACGTAATGAAGGTGATATAAAGCCATAACGGCATAACGGGAGTGTATTTCGATGAATTCCGTAATCTTATATTTAGGTATAAAGTCGACTTTCTTGTATTTACACATTTAGCAATCGATATCGAAAATCTTCAAATCATTAGTTTAACATATTTTAAATTAATTAACCTTCTTTAACGTAATGAAGGTGATATAAAGCCATAACGACATAAAGGGAGTGTCTTTCGATGAATTCCGTAATCTTATATTTAGGTATAAAGTCGACTTTCTTGTATATACTCATTTAGCAATCGATATCGAAATGCTTCAAATCATTAGTTTAATATATTTAAGTTAATAAAGCTTCTTTAACGCACTGAAGTTAGCATAAAGCCATGGCGGCATAACGGCAGTGTATGTAGAAGAATTCCGAAATCTTATATTTATGTATAAAGTCGATTTTCTTATATATACACATTTAGCAATCGATATCGAAATGCTTCAAATCATAAGTTTAACATATTTAAGTTAATTAATCTTCTTTAACGAACAGAAGTTGGCGTGAAGCATTGGCGACATAACGGCAGTGCATTTTGAAGAATTCCGTAATCTTATATTTAGGTATAAAGTCGATTTTCTTGTATATACACATTTAGCAATCGATATCGAAATGCTTCAAATAACTGGTTTAACATATTTAAGTTAATAAACCTTCTTTAACGAACTGAACATAAATCCATAACGGCATAACGGCAGTGCATCTAGATTAATTCCGTTATCTTATATTAATGTATAAAGTCGATTTTCTTGCATATACACATTTAGCAATCGATACCGAAATGCTTCAAATCATTAGTTTAACATATTTAAGTTAATTAACCTTCTTTAACGAACAGAAGTTGGCGTAAAGCCATGGCGGCATAACGGCAGTGCATTTAAAAGAATTCCGTAATCTTATATTTATGTATAAAGTCGATTTTCTTATATATACGCATTTAGCAATCGATATCGAAATGCTTCAAATCATTAGTTTAACATATTTAAGTTAATTAATCTTCTTTAACGAACAGAAGTTGGCGTAAAGCATTGGCGGCATAACGGCAGTGCATTTAGAAGAATTCCGTAATCTTATATTTAGGTATAAAGTCGATTTTCTTGTATATACACATTTAGCAATCGATATCGAGATGGTTAAACTCATTGGTTTAACATATTTAAGTTAATAAACCTTCTTTAACGATCTGAAGTTTGCATATAGCCATGACGGCATAACGGCAGTGCATGTAGAAGAATTCCGTAATGTTATATTTAGGTATAAAGTCGATTTTCTTGTATATACACATTTAGCTATCGATATCGAAATGCTTCAAATCATTAGTTTAACATATTAAGTTAATAAACATTTTTTAGCTTACTGAAGTCTACATAAAGCCTTAACGGTATAACGGCAGTGCATTTAGAAGAATTTCGTAATGTTATAATTTTATATTTAGGTATAAAGTCGATTTTCTTGTATTTACATATTTAGCAATCGATATCGAAATGCTTCAAACCATTAGTTTAACATATTTAAAATAATTTACCTTCTTTAACGTATTGAAGGTGATATAAAGCCATGGCGGCATAACGACAGTACATGTGGAAGAACTCCGTAATCTTATATTTAGGTATAAAGTCGATTTTCTTGTATATACACATTTTGCAATCGATATCAAAATGCTTCAAATAACTGGTTTAGCATATTTAAGTTAATTAACTTTCTTTATCTTACTGAAGTTTACATAAAGCCATAACGACATAACGGCAGTATATGTTGCAGAATTCCGTAATCTTATATTTAGGTATAAAGTCGATTTTATTGTACATACACATTTAGCAATCGATATCGAAATGCTTCATCTCATAAGTTTAACATATTTAAGTTAATAAACCTTCTTTAACGTACTGAAATTTATATAAAGCCATAACGGCATAACGGCAGTGTATTTCGAAGAATTCCGTAATCTTATATTTAGATATAAAGCCGAATTTGTTGTATATACGCATTTAGCAATCGATATCGAAATTCTTCAAATCATAAGTTAAACATATTTAAAATAATTAACCTTCTTTAACGTAATGAAGGTGATATAAAGCCATGGCGGCCTAACGGCAGTGCATTTAGAAGAATTCCGTAATCTTATATTTAGGTATAAATTCGATTTTGTTGTATATACGCATTTAGCAATCGATATCGAAATGCTTCAAATAACTGGTTTAGCATATTTAGGTTAATTAACCTTCTTTATCTTACTGAAGTTTACATAAAGCCATAACGGCATAACGGCAGTATATTTGGGTGAATTCCGTAAGCTTTTATTTAGGTATAAAATCGATTTTCTTGTACCTATACATTTAGCAATGGATACCGAAATGCTCAAATCATTAGCTTAACGTATTTGAGTAAATTAACCTTCTTTAACGTACTGAAAATTATATACTGCCATTACAGCATAACGGCAGTGCATTTAGAAGAATTCCGTTATCTTATATTTTGGTATAAATTTGATTTTCTTGTATGTACACATTTAGCAAGCGATATCGAAATGCTTCAAATCATCAGTTTAACATATTTAAGTTAATTAACCTTCTTTAACGTATTGAAGTTGATATAAAGCCATGGCGGCATAACGGCAGTGCAATTAGAAGAAGTCCGTAGTCTTATATTTAGGTATAAAGTCGGTTTTCTTGTATATACACATATAGCAATCGATAACGAAATGCTTCAAATCATTAGTTTAACATATTTAAGTTAATTAACCTTCTTTATCTTACTGAAGTTTACATAAAGCCATAACGGCATAACGGCAGTATATTTGGGTGAATTCCGTAATCTTTTACTTAGGTATAAAATCGATTTTCTTGTACATACACATTTAGCAATGGATATCGAAATGCTTCAACTCATTAGTTTAACATATTTAAGTAAATTAATCCTCTTTTTCTTACTGAAGTCTACAAAAGCCTTAACGGCATAACGGCAGTGCATTTGGAAGAGTTCCGTAATCTTATATTTAGGTATTAAGTCGATTTTGTTGTATATACGCATTCAGCAATCGACATCGAAATGCTTCAAATCATGAGTTTAACATATTTAAGATAATTAACCCTCTTTATCTTACTGAAGTCTACAAAAGCCTTAACGGCATAACGGCAGTGCATTTCGAAGAATTTCGTAATCTTATATTTAGGTGTAAAGTCGATTTTCTTGTATATACTCATTTAGCAAGCGATATCGAAATGCTTCAAATCATTAGTTTAATATATTTAAGTTAATGAAGCTTCTTTAACGTAATGAAGGTGATATAAAGCCATAACGGCATAAAGGGAGTGTATTTCGATGAATTCCGTAATCGTATATTTAGGTATAAAGTCGACTTTCTTGTATATTCTCATTTAGCAATCTATATCGAAATGCTTCATATCATTAGTTTAATATATTTAAGTTAATAAAGCTTCTTTAACGCACTGAAGTTAGCATAAAGCCATGGCGGCATAACGGCAGTGTATGAAGAAGAATTCCGTAATCTTATATTTAGGTATAAAGTCGATTTTCTTGTATATATACATATAGCAATCGATATCGAAATGCTTCAAATCATTAGTTTAAGATATTTAAGTTCATAAACCTTCTTTAACGAACTGAAGTTGGCATAAAGCAATGGCGGCATAACAGCAGTGCATTTAGAAGAATTCCGTAATCTTATATTTAGGCATAAAGTCGATTTTCTTGTATATACACAATCGATAACGAAATGCTTCAAATCATTAGTTTATCATATTTAAGTTAATTAACCTTATTTATCTTACTGAAGTTTACATAAAGCCATAACGGTATAACGACAGTGCATTTGGAAGAATTCCGTAATCTTATATTTAGGTATAAAGTCGATTTTCTTGTATATATATATTTCGCAATCGATATCGAGATGCTTCAACTCATTAGTTTAACATATTTAAGTTAATAAACCTTCTCTATCGAACTGAAGTGTGCACAAAGCCATGGCGGCATAATGGCAATGCATGTAGAAGAATTCCGTTAGGTTATATTTAGGTATAAAGTCGATTTTCTTGTATATACACATTTAGCAATCGATATCGAGATGCTGTAAATCATTAGTTTAACATTTTTAAGTTAATTAGCCTTCTTTAACGTAATGAAGGTGATATAAAGCCATGGCGGCATAACGACAGTACATTTGGAAAAATTCCGTAATCTTATGTTTAGATATAAATTCGATTTTCTTTTATATACACATATAGCTATCGATATCGAAATGCTTCAAATAACTGGTTTAACATATTTAAGTTAATAAACCTTCTTTAACGAACTGAACATAAATCCATAACGGCATAACGGCAGTGCATCTAGAATGCATTTAAAAGAATTCCGTAATCTTATATTTATGTATGAAGTCGATTTTCTTATATATGCACATTTAGCGATCGATATCGAAATGCTTCAAATCATTAGTTTAACATATTTAAGTTAATTAATCTTCTTTAACGAACAGAAGTTGGCGTAAAGCATTGGCGGCATAACGGCAGTGCATTTAGAAGAATTCCGTTATCTTATATTTAGTTATAAAGTCGATTTTCTTGTATATACACATTTAGCAATCGATATCGAGATGGCTAAACTCATTGGTTTAACATATTTAAGTTAATAAACCTTCTTTAACGATTTGAAGTTTGCATATAGCCATGACGGCATAACGGCAGTGCATGTAGAAGAATTCCGTAATCTTATATTTAGGTATAAAGTCTTGTATATACACATATAGCTATCGAATTCCGTAATCTTATATTTAGGTATAAAGTCGATTTTATTGTACATACACATTTAGCAATCGATATCGAAATACTTCATCTCATAAGTTTAACATATTTAAGTTAATAAACCTTCTTTAACGTACTGAAATTTATATAAAGCCATAACGGCAGTGTATTTCGAAGAATTCCGTAATCTTATATTTAGATATAAAGCCGAATTTGTTGTATATACGCATTTAGCAATCGATATCGAAATTCTTCAAATCATTAGTTTAACATATTTAAAATAATTAACCTTCTTTAACGTACTGAAATTTATATAAAGCCATAACAGCATAACGGCAGTGCATTTAGAAGAATTACGTTATCTTATATTTAGGTATAAAGTCGATTTCCTGGTATATACGCATTTAGCAATCGTTATCGACATGCTTCAAATCATTAGTTTAACATATTTAAGTTAATAAACCTTCTTTAACGTACTGAAATTTATAAAAAGCCGTAACGGCATAACGGCAGTATATTTGGGTGAATTCCGTAATCTTTTACTTAGGTATAAAATCGATTTTCTTGTACATACACATTTAGCAATCGATATCGAAATGCTTCAAATCATTAGCTTAGCATATTTAAGTAAATTTATCTTCTTTAGCGAACTGAAATTTATATAAAGCCATAACGGCGTAACGGGAGTGTATTTCGATGAATTCCGTAATCTTGTATTTAGATATAAAGTCGACTTTCTTGTATATACTCATTTAGCAATCGACATCGAAATGCTTCAAATCATTAGTTTAATATATTTAAGTTAATAAAGCTTCTTTAACGTAATGAAGGTGATATAAAGCCATAACGGCATAACGGGAGTGTATTTCGATGAATTCCGTAATCTTATATTTAGGTATAAAGTCGACTTTCTTGTATTTACACATTTAGCAATCGATATCGAAAATCTTCAAATTATTAGTTTAACATTTTTAAGTTAATTGACCTTCTTTAACGTAATGAAGGTAAAATAAAGCCATAACGGCATAAAGGGAGCGTATTTCAATGAATTCCGTAATCTTATATTTACGTATAAAGTCGACTTTCTTGTATATACTCATTTAGCAATCGATATCGAAATGCTTCAAATCATTGGTTTAATATATTTAAGTTAATAAACCTTCTTTAACGCACTGACGTCTTCATAAAACCTTAACGGTATAACTGCAGTGCATTTAGAAGACTTCCGTATTCTTATATTTAGGTATAAAGTCGATTTTCTTGTATTTACATATTTAGCAATCGATATCGAGATGCTTCAACTCATTAGTTTAACATATTTAAGTTAATAAACCTTCTTTAACGAACTGAAGTGTGCATAAAGCCATGGCGGCATAATGGCAGTGCATGTAGAAGAATTCCGTTAGGTTATATTTAGGTATAAAGTCGATTTTCTTGTATATATACATATAGCAATCGACATCGCAATGCTTCAAATCATTGGTTTAAAATATTTAAGTTCATAAACCTTCTTTAACGAAATGAAGTTGGCATAAAGCAATGGCGGCATAACAGCAGTGCATTTAGAAGAATTCCGTAATCTTATATTTAGGTATAAAGTCGATTTTGTTGTATATACGCATTAAGCAATCGATATCGAAATGCTTCAAATAACTGGTTTAACATATTTAAGTTAATTAACCTTCTTTAACGTAATGAAGGTGATATAAAGCCATAACGGCATAAAGGGAGTGTATTTCGATGAATTCCGTAATCTTATATTTAGGTATAAAGTCGACTTTCTTGTATATACTCATTTAGCAATCTATATCGAAATGCTTCAAATCATTAGTTTAATATATTTAAGTTAATAAAGCTTCTTTAACGCACTGAAGTTAACAAAAAGCCATGGCGACATAACGGCAGTGTATGTAGAAGAATTCCGTAATCTTATATTTAGGTATAAAGTCGATTTTCTTGTATATACACATTTAGCTATCGATATCGAAATGCTTCAAATCATTGGTTTAAAATATTTAAGTTCATAAACCTTCTTTAACGAACTGAAGTTGGCATAAAGCAATGGCGGCATAACAGCAGTGCATTTAGAAGAATTCCGTAATCTTAAATTTAGGCATAAAGTCGATTTTCTTGTATTTACATATTTAGCAATCGATATCGAGATGCTTCAACTCATTAGTTTAACATATTTAAGTTAATAAACCTTCTTTAACGAACTGAAGTGTGCATAAAGCCATGGCGGCATAATGGCAGTGCATGTAGAAGAATCCCGTTAGGTTATATTTAGGTATAAAGTCGATTTTCTTGTATATATACATATAGCAATCGATATCGCAATGCTTTAAATCATTGGTATAAAATATTTAAGTTCATAAACCTTCTTTAACGAACTGAAGTTGGCATAAAGCAATGGCGGCATAACAGCAGTGCATTTAGAAGAATTCCGTAATCTTAAATTTAGGCATAAAGTCGATTTTCTTGTATATACACATTTAGCAATTGATAACGAAATGCTTCAAATCATTAGTTTATCATATTTAAGTTAGTAAACCTTCTTTAACGCACTTACGTCTTCATAAAACCTTAACGGTATAACTGCAGTGCATTTAGAAGACTTTCGTATTCTTATATTTAGGTATAAAGTCGATTTTCTTGTATATACACATATAGCAATCGATAACGAAATGCTTCAAATCATTAGTTTAACATTTTTAAGTTAATTAGCCTCCTTAAACTAATGAAGGTGATATAAAGCCTTGGCGGCATAACGACAGTACATTTGGAAGTATTCCGTAATCTTATGTTTAGACATAAATTCGATTTTCTTTTATATACACATATAGCTATCGATATCGAAATGCTTCAAATAACTGGTTTAACATATTTAAGTTAATAAACCTTCTTTAACGAACTGAACATAAATCCATAACGGCATAACGGCAGTGCATTTAGAATAATTCCGTTATCTTATATTAATTTATAAATTCGATTTTCTTGCATATACACATTTAGCAATCGATATCGAAATGCTTCAAATCATTAGTTTAAAATATTTCAGTTCATAAACCTTCTTTAACGAACTGAAGTTGGCATAAAGCAATGGCGGCATAACAGCAGTGCATTTAGAAGAATTCCGTAATCCTATATTTAGGTATAAAGTCGATTTTGTTGTATATACGCATTAAGCAATCGATATCGAAATGCTTCAAATCATTAGTTTAATATATTTAAGTTAATAACGCTTCTTTAGCGCCTTGAAGTTAACATAAAGCCATGGCGGCATAACGGCAGTGTATGTAGAAGAATTCCGTAATCTTATATTTAGGTATAAAGTCGATTTTCTTGTATATATACATATAGCAATCGATACCGAAATGCTTCAAATCATTAGTTTAAAATATTTAAGTTCATAAACCTTCTTTAACGAACTGAAGTTGGCATAAAGCAATGGCGGCATAACAGCAGTGCATTTAGAAGAATTCCGTAATCCTATATTTAGGTATAAAGTCGATTTTGTTGTATATACGCATTAAGCAATCGATATCGAAATGCTTCAAATCATTAGTTTAAAATATTTAAGTTAATAAACCTTCTTTAACGAACTGAACATAAATCCATAACGGCATAACGGCAGTGCAATTAGAAGAAGTCCGTAGCCTTATATTTAGGTATAAAGTCGGTTTTCTTGTATATACTCATTTAGCAATCTATATCGAAATGCTTCAAATCATTAGTTTAACATATTTAAGTTAATTAACCTTCTTTAACGATCTGAAGTGGGCACGTAGCCATGGCGGCATAACGGCAGTGAATGTAGAAGAATTCCATAATCTTATATTTAGGTATAAAGTCGATTTTCTTTTATATACACATTTAGCAAGCGATATCGAAATGCTTCAAATCATTAGTTTAACATATTTAAGTTAGTAAAATTTCTTTAACGCACTGACGTCTCCATAAAGCTTTAACGGTATAACTGCAGTGCATTAAGAAGACTTCCGTATTCTTATATTTAGGTATAAAGTCGATTTTGTTGTACATACACATTTAGCAATCGATATTGAAATGCTTCATCTCATAAGTTTAACATATTTAAGTTAATAAAGCTTCTTTATCTTACTGAAGTTTACATAAAGCCATAACGGTATAACGGCAGTGCATTTGGATGAATTCCGTAATCTTATATTAAGGTAAAAAAGTCGATTTTGTTGTATATACACATTTAGCAATCGATATTGAAATGCTTCATCTCATAAGTTTAACATATTTAAGTTAATAAAGCTTCTTTAACGATCTGAAGTTTTCATATAGCCGTGACGGCATAACGGCAGTGCAATTAGAAGAAGTCCGTAGCCTTATATTTAGGTATAAAGTCGGTTTTCTTGTATATACGCATTTAGCAATCGATAACGAAATGCTTCAAATCATTAGTTTAACATATTTAAGTTAATTAACCTTCTTTATCTTACTGAAGTTTACATAAAGCCATAACGGTATAACGGCAGTGCATTTGGATGAATTCCGTAATCTTATATTAAGGTAAAAAGTCGATTTTGTTGTATATACACATTTAGCAATCGATATTGAAATGCTTCATCTCATAAGTTTAACATATTTAAGTTAATAAAGCTTCTTTAACGATCTGAAGTTTTCATATAGCCGTGACGGCATAACGGCAGTGCATGTAGAAGAATTCCGTAATCTCATATTTAGGTATAAAGTCGATTTTCTTGTATATACACATTTAGCTATCGATATCGAAATGCTTCAAATCATTAGTTTAACATATTAAGATAATAAACGCTTTTTACCTTACTGAAGTTTACATAAAGCCTTAACGGTATAACGCCAGTGCATTTAAAAGGATTCCGTAAAGTTATAGTTTTATTTTTAGGTATAAAGTCGATTTTCTTTTATTTACACATTTAGCAATCGATATCGAAATGCTTCAAACCATTAGTTTAACATATTTAAGTTAATTAACCTTCTTTAACGTATTGAAGTTGATATAAAGCCATGGCGGCATAACGGCAGTGCAATTAGAAGAAGTCCGTAGTCTTATATTTAGGTATAAAGTCGGTTTTCTTGTATATACTCATTTAGCAATCTATATCGAAATGCTTCAAATCATTAGTTTAAAATATTTAAGTTCATAAACCTTCTTTAACGAACTGAAGTTGGCATAAAGCAATGGCGGCATAACAGCAGTGCATTTAGAAGATTTCCGTAATCTTATATTTAGGTATAAATTCGATTTTCTTTTATATACACATTTAGCAAGCGATATCGAAATGCTTCAAATCATTAGTTTAACATATTTAAGTTAGTAAAATTTCTTTAACGCACTGACGTCTCCATAAAGCTTTAACGGTATAACTGCAGTGCATTTAGAAGACTTCCGTATTCTTATATTTAGGTATAAAGTCGATTTTGTTGTACATACACATTTAGCAATCGATATCGAAATGCTTCAAATCATTAGTTTAACATATTTAAGTTAATTAAGCTTCTTTAACGATCTGAAGTGGGCACGTAGCCATGGCGGCATAACGGCAGTGAATGTAGAAGAATTCCATAATCTTATATTTAGGTATAAAGTCGATTTTCTTGTATATACACATTTAGCTATCGATATCGAAATGCTTCGAATCATTAGTTAAGCATACTAAGTTAATAAACATTTTTTAGATTACTGAAGTCTACATAAAGCCTTAGCGGTATAACGGCAGTGCATTTAGAAGAATTCCGTTATCTTATATTTAGGTATAAATTTGATTTTCTTGTATGTACACATTAAGCAAGCGATATCGAAATGCTTCAAATCATTAGTTTAACATATTTAAGTTAATTAACCTTCTTTAACGTATTGAAGTTGATATAAAGCCATGGCGGCATAACGGCAGTGCAATTAGAAGAAGTCCGTAGTCTTATATTTAGGTATAAAGTCGGTTTTCTTGTATATACACATTTAGCAATCGATAACGAAATGCTTCAAATCATTAGTTTAACATATTTGAGTTAATTAACCTTCTTTATCTTACTGAAGTTTACATAAAGCCATAACGGTATAACGGCAGTGCATTTGGATGAATTCCGTAATCTTATATTAAGGTAAAAAGTCGATTTTGTTGTATATACACATTTAGCAATCGATATTGAAATGCTTCATCTCATAAGTTTAACATATTTAAGTTAATTAACCCTCTTTGTCTTACTTAAGTCGACATAAAGCCTTAACGGCATAACGGCAGTGCATTTAGAAGAATTCCGTTATCTTATATTTAGGTATAAATTTGATTTTCTTGTATGTACACATTTAACAAGCGATATCGAAATGCTTCGAATCATTAGTTAAACATACTAAGTTAATAAACATTTTTTAGATTACTGAAGTCTACATAAAGCCTTAGCGGTATAACGGCAGTGCATTTAGAAGAATTCCGTTATCTTATATTTAGGTATAAATTTGATTTTCTTGTATGTACACATTAAGCAAGCGATATCGAAATGCTTCAAATCATTAGTTTAACATATTTAAGTTAACTAACCTTCTTTAGCGTATTGAAGTTGATATAAAGCCATGGCGGCATAACGGCAGTGCAATTAGTAGAAGTCCGTAGTCTTATATTTAGGTATAAAGTCGGTTTTCTTGTATATACACATTTAGCAATCGATAACGAAATGCTTAAAATCATTAGTTTAACATATTTAAGTTAATTAACCTTCTTTATCTTACTGAAGTTTACATAAAGCCATAACGGTATAACGGCAGTGCATTTGGATGAATTCCGTAATCTTATATTAAGGTAAAAAGTCGATTTTGTTGTATATACACATTTAGCAATCGATATTGAAATGCTTCATCTCATAAGTTTAACATATTTAAGTTAATAAACCTTCTTTAACGATCTGAAGTGGGCACATAGCCATGGCGGCATAACGGCAGTGCATGTAGAAGAATTCCATAATCTTATATTTAGGTATAAAGTCGATTTTCTTGTATATACACATTTAGCTATCGATATCGAAATGCTTCGAATCATTAGTTAAACATACTAAGTTAATAAACATTTTTTAGATTACTGAAGTCTACATAAAGCCTAAGCGGTATAACGGCAGTGCATTTAGGAGAATTCCGTAATGTTATAATTGTATATTTAGGTATAAAGTCGATTTTCTTGTATTTACACATTTAGCAGTCGATATCGAAATGCTTCAAAGCATAAGTTTAACATATTTAAAATAATTAACCTTCTTTAACGTATTGATGTTGATACAAAGCCATGGCGGCTTAACGACAGTACATTAAGAAGAATTCCCTAATCTTATATTTAGGTATAAAGTCGATTTTCTTGTATATACACATTTAGCAATTGATATCGAAATGCTTCAAATCATAAGTTTAACATATTTAAGTTAATAAAACTTCTTTAACGCACTGAAGTCTATATAAAGCCTTAACGGTATAACGGCAGTGCATTTAGAAGAACTCCGTTATCTTATATTTAGGTATAAACTCGACTTTCTTGTATATACTCATTTAGCAAGCGATATCGAAATGCTTCAAATCATTAGCTTAACATATTTAAGTTAATTAACCTTCTTTAACGTATTGAAGTTGATATAAAGCCATAACGGCTGTGCATTTGGAAGAATTCCGTAATCTTATATTTAGGTATAAAGTCGATTTTCTTGTATATACACATTTAGCAATTGATATCGAAATGCTTCAAATCATTAGTTTAACATATTTAAGTTAATAAACCTTCTTTAACGCACTGAAGTCTATATAAAGCCTTAACGGTATCTATAACTGAACTGCATTTAGAAAAACTCCGTTATCTTATATTTAGGTATAAACTCGACTTTCTTGTATATACTCATTTAGCAAGCGATATCGAAATGCTTCAAATCATTAGTTTAACATATTTAAGTTAATTAACCTTCTTTAAGGTATTGAAGTTGATATAAAGCCATAACGACAGTACATTTGGAAGAATTCCGTAATCTTATGTTTAGGTATAAATTCGATTTTCTTGTAAATACACATTTAGCAAGCGATATCGAAATGCTTCAACTCGTTAGTTTAACATATTTAAGTTAATTAACCTTCTTTAACGAACTGAAGTGTGCATAAAGCCATGGCGGCATAATGGCAGTGCATGTAGAAGAAATCCGTTAGGTTATATTTAGGTATAAAGTCGATTTTCTTGTATATACACAGTTAGCAATCGATATCGAGATGCTTCAACTCATTAGTTTAACATATTTAAGTTAATAAACCTTCTTTAACGAACTGAAGTGTGCATAAAGCAATGGCAGCATAATGGCAGTGCATGTAGAAGAATTCCGTTAGGTTATATTTAGGTATAAAGTCGATTTTCTTGTATATATACATATAGCAATCGATATCGAAATGCTTCAAATCATTGGTTTAAAATATTTAAGTTCATAAACCTTCTTTAACGAACTGAAGTTGGCATAAAGCAATGGCGGCATAACAGCAGTGCATTTAGAAGAATTCCGTAATCCTATATTTAGGTATAAAGTCGATTTTGTTGTATATACGCATTAAGCAATCGATATCGAAATGCTTCAAATCATTAGTTTAAAATATTTAAGTTAATAAACCTTCTTTAACGAACTGAACATAAATCCATAACGGCATAACGGCAGTGCAATTAGAAGAAGTCCGTAGCCTTATATTTAGGTATAAAGTCGGTTTTCTTGTATATACACAGTTAGCAATCGATATCGAAATGCTTCAAGTCATTAGTTTAATATATTTAAGTTAATAACGCTTCTTTAACGCCTTGAAGTTAACATAAAGCCATGGCGGCATAACGGCAGTGTATGTAGAAGAATTCCGTAATCTTATATTTAGGTATAAAGTCGATTTTCTTGTATATATACATATAGCAATCGATATCGAAATGCTTCAAATCATTAGTTTAAAATATTTAAGTTCATAAACCTTCTTTAACGAACTGAAGTTGGCATAAAGCAATGGCGGCATAACAGCAGTGCATTTAGAAGAATTCCGTAATCCTATATTTAGGTATAAAGTCGATTTTGTTGTATATACGCATTAAGCAATCGATATCGAAATGCATCAAATCATTAGTTTAAAATATTTAAGTTAATAAACCTTCTTTAACGAACTGACGTCTCCATAAAGCTTTAACGGTATAACTGCAGTGCATTTAGAAGACTTCCGTATTCTTATATTTAGGTATAAAGTCGATTTTGTTTTACATACACATTTAGCAATCGATATCGAAATGCTTCAAATCATTAGTTTAACATATTTAAGTTAACTAAGCTTCTTTAACGATCTGAGGTGGGCACATAGCCATGGCGGCTTAACGGCAGTGCATTTAGGAGAATTCCGTAATCTTATATTTAGGTATAAAGTCGATTTTGTTGTATATACGCATTTAGCAATCGATAACGAAATGCTTCAAATCATTAGTTTAACATATTTAAGTTAATTAACCTTCTTTATCTTACTGAAGTTTACATAAAGCCATAACGGTATAACGGCAGTGCATTTGGATGAATTCCGTAATCTTATATTAAGGTAAAAAGTCGATTTTGTTGTATATACACATTTAGCAATCGATATTGAAATGCTTCATCTCATAAGTTTAACATATTTAAGTTAATTAACCCTCTTTGTCTTACTTAAGTCGACATAAAGCCTTAACGGCATAACGGCAGTGCATTTAGAAGAATTCCGTTATCTTATATTTAGGTATAAATTTGATTTTCTTGTATGTACACATTTAACAAGCGATATCGAAATGCTTCGAATCATTAGTTAAACATACTAAGTTAATAAACATTTTTTAGATTACTGAAGTCTACATAAAGCCTTAGCGGTATAACGGCAGTGCATTTAGAAGAATTCCGTTATCTTATATTTAGGTATAAATTTGATTTTCTTGTATGTACACATTAAGCAAGCGATATCGAAATGCTTCAAATCATTAGTTTAACATATTTAAGTTAATTAACCTTCTTTAACGTATTGAAGTTGATATAAAGCCATGGCGGCATAACGGCAGTGCAATTAGTAGAAGTCCGTAGTCTTATATTTAGGTATAAAGTCGGTTTTCTTGTATATACACATTAAGCAATCGATATCGAAATGCTTCAAATCATTAGTTTAACATATTTAAGTTAATTAACCTTCTTTATCTTACTGAAGTTTACATAAAGCCATAACGGTATAACGGCAGTGCATTTGGATGAATTCCGTAATCTTATATTAAGGTAAAAAGTCGATTTTGTTGTATATACACATTTAGCAATCGATATTGAAATGCTTCATCTCATAAGTTTAACATATTTAAGTTAATAAACCTTCTTTAACGATCTGAAGTGGGCACATAGCCATGGCGGCATAACGGCAGTGCATGTAGAAGAATTCCATAATCTTATATTTAGGTATAAAGTCGATTTTCTTGTATATACACATTTAGCTATCGATATCGAAATGCTTCGAATCATTAGTTAAACATACTAAGTTAATAAACATTTTTTAGATTACTGAAGTCTACATAAAGCCTTAGCGGTATAACGGCAGTGCATTTAGAAGAATTCCGTAATGTTATAATTGTATATTTAGGTATAAAGTCGATTTTCTTGTATTTACACATTTAGCAGTCGATATCGAAATGCTTCAAAGCATAAGTTTAACATATTTAAAATAATTAACCTTCTTTAACGTATTGATGTTGATACAAAGCCATGGCGGCTTAACGACAGTACATTTAGAAGAATTCCCTAATCTTATATTTAGGTATAAAGTCGATTTTCTTGTACATACACATTTAGCAATTGATATCGAAATGCTTCAAATCATTAGTTTAACATATTTAAGTTAATAAACCTTCTTTAACGCACTGAAGTCTATATAAAGCCTTAACGGTATAACTGAACTGCATTTAGAAGAACTCCGTTATCTTATATTCAGGTATAAACTCGACTTTCTTGTATATACTCATTTAGCAAGCGATATCGAAATGCTTCAAATCATTAGTTTAACATAATTAAGTTAATTAACCTTCTTTAACGTATTGACGTTGATATAAAGCCATAACGACAGTACATTTGGAAGAATTCCGTAATCTTATGTTTAGGTATAAATTCGATTTTCTTGTAAATACACATTTAGCAAGCGATATCGAAATGCTTCAACTCGTTAGTTTAACATATTTAAGTTAATTAATCTTCTTTAACGCACTGAAGTCTATATAAAGCCTTAACGGTATAACTGAACTACATTTAGAAGAAATCCGTTATCTTATATTTAGGTATAAACTCGACTTTCTTGTATTTACATATTTAGCAATCGATATCGCTTGCTAAACGATATCGAAATGCTTCAAATCATTAGCTTAACATATTTAAGTTAATTAACCTTCTTTAACGTATTGAAGTTGATATAAAGCCATAACGGCTGTGCATTTGGAAGAATTCCGTAATCTTATATTTAGGTATAAAGTCGATTTTCTTGTATATACACATTTAGCAATTGATATCGAAATGCTTCAAATCATTAGTTTAACATATTTAAGTTAATAAACCTTCTTTAACGCACTGAAGTCTATATAAAGCCTTAACGGTATAACTGAACTGCATTTAGAAGAACTCCGTTATCTTATATTTAGGTATAAACTCGACTTTCTTGTATATACTCATTTAGCAAGCGATATCGAAATGCTTCAAATCATTAGTTTAACATATTTAAGTTAATTAACCTTCTTTAACGTATTGAAGTTGATATAAAGCCATAACAACAGTACGTTTGGAAGAATTCCGTAATCTTATGTTTAGGTATAAATTCGATTTTCTTGTAAATACACATTTAGCAAGCGATATCGAAATGCTTCAACTCGTTAGTTTAACATATTTAAGTTAATTAACCTTCTTTAACGCACTGAAGTCTATATAAAGCCTTAACGGTATAACTGAACTGCATTTAGAAGAAATCCGTTATCTTATATTTAGGTATAAACTCGACTTTCTTGTATTTACATATTTAGCAATCGATATCGAGATGCTTCAACTCATTAGTTTAACATATTTAAGTTAATAAACCTTCTTTAACGAACTGAAGTGTGCATAAAGCCATGGCGGCATAATGGCAGTGCATGTAGAAGAATTCCGTTAGGTTATATTTAGGTATAAAGTCGATTTTCTTGTATATACACAGTTAGCAATCGATATCGAGATGGTTCAACTCATTAGTTTAACATATTTAAGTTAATAAACCTTCTTTAACGAACTGAAGTGTGCTTAAAGCCATGGCGGCATAATGGCAGTGCATGTAGAAGAATTCCGTTAGGTTATATTTAGGTATAAAGTCGATTTTCTTGTATATACACAGTTAGCAATCGATATCGAGATGCTTCAACTCATTAGTTTAACATATTTTAGTTAATAAACATTTTTTAGCTTACTGAAGTGTGCATACAGCCATGGCGGCATAATGGCAGTGCATGTAGAAGAATTCCGTTAGGTTATATTTAGGTATCAAGTCGATTTTCTTGTATATACACATTTAGCAATCGATATCGAGATGCTGTAAATCATTAGTTTAACATTTTTAAGTTAATTATCCTTCTTTAACGTAATGAAAGTGATATAAAGCCTTGGCGGCATAACGACAGTACATTTGGAAGTATTCCGTAATCTTATGTTTAGATATAAATTCGATTTTCTTTTATATACACATATAGCTATCGATATCGAAATGCTTCAAATAACTGGTTTAACATATTTAAGTAAATAAACCTTCTTTAACAAACTGAAGTTGGCATAAAGCAATGGCGGCATAACGGCAGTGCATTTAGAATAATTCCGTTATCTTATATTAATTTATTAATTCGATTTTCTTGCATATACACATTTAGCAATCGATATCGAAATGCTTCAAATCATTAGTTTAAAATATCTCAGTTCATAAACCTTCTTTAACGAACTGAAGTTGGCATAAAGCAATGGCGGCATAACAGCAGTGCATTTAGAAGAATTCCGTAATCTTAAATTTAGGCATAAAGTCGATTTTCTTGTATATACACATTTAGCAATTGATAACGAAATGCTTCAAATCATTAGTTTATCATATTTAAGTTAGTAAACCTTCTTTAACGCACTGACGTCTTCATAAAACCTTAACGGTATAACTGCAGTGCATTTAGAAGACTTCCGTATTCTTATATTTAGGTATAAAGTCGATTTTCTTGTATTTACATATTTAGCAATCGATATCGAGATGCTTCAGCTCATTAGTTTAACATATTTAAGTTAATAAACCTTCTTTAACGAACTGAAGTTGGCATAAAGCAATGGCGGCATAACAGCAGTGCATTTAGAAGAATTCCGTAATCTTATATTTAGGTATAAAGTCGATTTTGTTGTATATACGCATTTAGCAATCGATATCTAAAATCTTCAAATAATTATTTTAACGTATTTAAGTTAATTAACCTTCTTTAACGTAATGAAGGTGATATAAGCCAGGGTGGCATAACGACAGTGCATTAAGAAGAATTCCCTAATCATATATTTAGGTATAAATTCGATTTTCTTTTATATACACATTTAGCAAGCGATATCGAAATGCTTCAAATCATTAGTTTAACATATTTAAGTTAGTAAAACTTCTTTAACGCACTGACGTCTTCATAAAGCCTTAACGGTATAACTGCAGTGCATTTAGAAGACTTCCGTATTCTTATATTTAGGTATAAAGTCGATTTTGTTGTACATACACATTTAGCAATCGATATCGAAATGCTTCAAATCATTAGTTTAACATATTTAAGTTAATTAAGCTTCTTTAGCGATCTGAAGTGGGCACATAGCCATGGCGGCATAACGGCAGTGCATGTAGAAGAATTCCATAATCTTATATTTAGGCATAAAGTCGATTTTCTTGTATATACACATTTAGCTATCGATATCGAAATGCTTCGAATCATTAGTTAAACATACTAAGTTAATAAACATTTTTTAGATTACTGAAGTCTACATAAAGCCTTAGCGGTATAACGGCAGTGCATTTAGAAGAATTCCGTTATCTTATATTTAGGTATAAATTTGATTTTCTTGTATGTACACATTAAGCAAGCGATATCGAAATGCTTCAAATCATTAGTTTAACATATTTAAGTTAATTAACCTTCTTTAACGTATTGAAGTTGATATAAAGCCATGGCGGCATAACGGAAGTGCAATTAGAAGAAGTCCGCAGTCTTATATTTAGGTATAAAGTCGGTTTTCTTGTATATACACATTTAGCAATCGATAACGAAATGCTTCAAATCATTAGTTTAACATATTTAAGTTAATTAACCTTCTTTATCTTACTGAAGTTTACATAAAGCCATAGCGGTATAACGGCAGTGCATTTGGATGAATTCCGTAATCTTATATTAAGGTAAAAAGTCGATTTTGTTGTATATACACATTTAGCAATCGATATTGAAATGCTTCATCTCATAAGTTTAACATATTTAAGTTAATAAACCTTCTCTAACGATCTGAAGTGGGCACATAGCCATGGCGGCATAACGGCAGTGCATGTAGAAGAATTCCATAATCTTATATTTAGGTATAAAGTCGATTTTCTTGTATATACACATTTAGCTATCGATATCGAAATGCTTCGAATCATTAGTTAAACATACTAAGTTAATAAACATTTTTTAGATTACTGAAGCCTACATAAAGCCTTAGCGGTATAACGGCAGTGCATTTAGAAGAATTCCGTAATGTTAAAATTTTATATTTACGTATAAAGTCGATTTTCTTGTATTTACACATTTAGCAGTCGATATCGAAATGCTTCAAAGCATAAGTTTAACATATTTAAAATAATTAACCTTCTTTAACGTATTGATGTTGATACAAAGCCATGGCGGCTTAACGACAGTACATTTGGAAGAATTCCCTAATCTTATATTTAGGTATAAATTCGATTTTCTTGTAAATACACATTTAGCAAGCGATATCGAAATGCTTCAACTCGTTAGTTTAACATATTTAAGTTAATTAACCTTCTTTAACGCACTGAAGTCTATATAAAGCCTTAACGGTATAACTGAACTGCATTTAGAAGAACTCCGTTATCTTATATTCAGGTATAAACTCGACTTTCTTGTATATACTCATTTAGCAAGCGATATCGAAATGCTTCAAATCATTAGCTTAACATATTTAAGTTAATTAACCTTCTTTAACGTATTGAAGTTGATATAACGCCATAACGGCTGTGCATTTGGAAGAATTCCGTAATCTTATATTTAGGTATAAAGTCGATTTTCTTGTATATACACATTTTGCAATCGATATCGAAATGCTTCAAATAACTGGTTTAGCATATTTAAGTTAATTAACCTTCTTTATCTTACTGAAGTTTACATAAAGCCATAACGGTATAACGGCAGTGCATTTGGAAGAATTCCGTAATCTTATATTTAGGTATAAAGTCGATTTTCTTGTATATACTCATTTAGCAATCGATATCGAAATGCTTTAAATCAATAGTTTAACATACTTAAGTTAATAAAGCTTCTTTAGAAGAACTCCGTTATCTTATACTAAGGTATAAAGTCGATTTTCTTGTATATACACATTTAGCAATCGATATCGAAATGCTTCAAATCATTAGTTTAACATATTTAAGTTAGTTGACCTTCTTTAACGTATTGAAGTTGACATAAAGCCATGGCGGCATTACGGCAGTGCATTTAGAAGATTTCTGTTATCTTATATTTAGGTATAAATTTGATTTTCTTGTATATATACATATAGCAATCGATATCGAAATGCTTCACACCATTAGTTTAACATATTTAACGTAATAATAAACCTTCTTTAACGATCTGATGTTTGCATATAGCCTTGGCGGCATAACGGCAGTGCATTTAGAAGAATTCCGTTATCTTAAATTTAGGTATAAAGTCGCTTTTGTTGTATAGACACATTTAGATATCGATATCGAGATGCTTCAAATCATTAGCTTAACATATTTAAGTTAATAAACCTTCTTTAACGATCTGAAGTTGGCATATAGCCACGGCGGCATAACGACAGTACATGTGGAAGAATTCCGTAATCTTATATTTAGGTATAAAGTCAACTTTCTTGTATATATATATTTCGCAATCGATATTGAAATGCTTCAGATAACTGGTTTAACATATTTAAGTTAATAAACCTCCTTTAGCGAACTGAAGTTGACTTAAAGCCATAACGGCAGGGCATTTGGAAGGATGCCGTAGACTTATATTTAGGCATAAAGTCGATTTTCTTGTATATACACATTTTGCAATTGAAATCGAAATGCTTCAACTCAGTAGTTTAACATATTTAAGTTAATTATCCGTCTTTATCTTACTGAAGTCTACAAAAGCCTTAACGGCATAACGGCAGTACATTTGGAAGAGTTCCGTAATCTTATATTTAGGTATTAAATCGATTTTCTTGTATATACGCATTTAGCAATCGACATCGAAATGCTTTAAATCATTAGTTTAACATATTAAAGTTAATTAACCATCTTTAACGAAATGAAGGTGACATAAAGCCAGAACGGCAGGGCATTTGGAAGGATGCCGTAGACTTATATTTAGGCATAAAGTCGATTTTCTTGTATATACACATTTAGCAATCGATATCGAAATGCTTCAAATCATTAGTTTAACATATTTGAGTTAATTAACGCTCTTTATCCTACTGAAGTCTACAAAAGCCTTAACGGCATAACGGCAGTGCATTTGGAAGAGTTCCGTAATCTTATATTTAGGTATTAAGTCGATTTTGTTGTATATACGCATTAAGCAATCGAAATCGAGATGCTTCAAATCATTAGTTTAACATATTTAAGATAATAAACCCTCTTTATCTTACTGAAGTCTACAAAAGCTTTAACGGTTGTGCATTTGGAAGAATTCCGTAATCTTATATTTAGGTATAAAGTCGATTTTCTTGTATATACACATTTAGCAATCGATATCGAAATGCTTCAGATAACTGGTTTAACATATTTAAGTAAATTATTCCTCTTTATCTTACTGAAGTCTACAAAAGCCATAACGGCATAACGACAGTGCATTTGGAAGAGTTTCGTAATCTTATATTTAGGTATTAAGTCGATTTTTTTGTATATACGCATTTAGCAATCGACATCGAAATGTTTTAAATCATTAGTTGAACATATTAAAGTTAATTAACCATCTTTAACGTAAAGAAGGTGATATAAAGCCATGGCGGCATAACGACAGTGCATGTAGAAGAATTCCGTAATCTTATATTTAGGTATAAAGTCAATTTTCTTGTATACACGCATTTAGCAATCGATATCAAAATGCTTCAAATAATTGGTTTAGCATATTTAGGTTAATTAGCCTTCTTTATCTTTCCGAAGTTTACATAAAGCCATAACGGCAATATATTTGGGTGAATTCCGTAATCTTTTATTTAAGTATAAAATCGATTTTCTTGTACATACACATTTAGCAATCGATATCGAAATGCTTCAAATCATTAGTTTAACATATTTAAGTTAATAAACCCTCTTTATCTTACTGATGTCTACAAACGGCTTAACGCCATAACGGCAAAGCATTTAGAAGAATTACGTAATCTTATATTTAGGTATAAAGTCGATTTTGTTGTATATAAACATTTAGCAATCGATATCGAAATGCTTCAAATCATTAGTTTAACATATTTAAGCTAATAAACCCTCTTTATCTTACTAAAGTCTACAAAAGCCTTAACGGCGTAACGACAGTGCATTCGGAAGAATTCCGTTATCTTATATTTAGGTATAAAGTCGATTTTGTTGTACATACGCATTTAGCAATCGATATCGAAATGCTTCAAATCATTAGTTTAATATATTTAAGTTAATAACGCTTCTTTAACGCACTGAAGACAACATAAAGCCATGGCGGCATAACGGCAATGCATGTAGAAGAATTCCGTAATCTTATATTTAGGCATAAAGTCGATTTTCTTGTATATACACATTTAGCTATCGATATCGAAATGCTTCAAATCATTAATTTAAAATATTTAAGTTCATAAACCTTCTTTAACGGACTGAAGTTGGTATAAAGCAGTGGCGGCATAACGGCAGTGCATTTAGAAGAATTCCGTAATCTTATATTTAGGTATAAAGTCGATTTTGTTGTATAAAAATACGCATTTAGCAATCGATATCGAAATGCTTCAAATCATTAGTTTAACATATTTAAGTTAATTAACCTTGTTTAACGTATTGAAGGCATTGGCCATAAATCCAAACAAAACAGAAATGGTTTTATTCAGCCGGAAATATAAAATCCCGGTGGCACCGTTGCCGCGGATGGGAGGTATTCGCCTGCAACCGGCGGATACAGTGAAGTATCTAGGGCTCATCCTAGATAAGAAGCTTTCATGGAAGCCGAATATCGAGGAGAGAGCAAAAAAGGCATCTGTTGCCTTATACTGCTGCAAAGGAGCTATTGGCAAAAGGTGGGGTCTTTCACCGAAAGTGGTCCTCTGGCTTTATGACACCATAGTAAAGCCCATCTTATTCTATGGTGTCTTCATGTGGTGGAGGGCTTTAGGGAAGACCACACTGGCCAAAAAACTCGAGAGCGTTCAACGGGCTGCGCTAATTAGCGTATGTGGTGCATTAAGATCTACTCCGACCATGGCACTTAATGCAATTTTGAATATAACGCCGGTGGACATTGCCGGTAGGTGCATAGCCGCGAAGGTGGCTATTAGACTCAGAGAATCTGGTTTCTTAAAGGAACGCGCATCTGGTCATTCGGATATCCTCACAAACTTTGACTGCATACCGGATCATCTGGATCTTGGAGTCGCCATACCGAACTCTGGCGGCTCCTTCTCTGCCCATATACCGACGAGGGAGATGTGGGTGGGAAGAAGCCGATGGAGGAGGGGGGCAGCAAGCTTCTTCACGGATGGGTCAAAGCTTGGGGGAAAGGTTGGTGGAGGGGTCTACTGTCGGGAGCTCTCCATCGACTCCTGTTTCAGACTTCCCGACTACTGTAGTGTTTTCCAGGCTGAGGTCGCAGCCATCAAGGTTGCAGCTGATTTGCTGCTACAGAGTGCATCCACTTTCAGAGAAGTGACTATCCACTCGGATAGTAGAGCGGCTATATTAGCCTTGAACTCATTCACAGTGCGTTCAGGGCTGGTCGAAGAATGTCTAACGTCACTATCTCTAGCAGCTAGAGCTTTTGTGATTAGGCTGGTGTGGGTGCCGGGCCATAGCGGAATTGCAGGCAATTGCAAAGCTGATGAGCTAGCAAGGAAGGGTACCCTAGAATCATTATCGGTAGAATGGGAACGGGTCGGTGCTCCTGTTTCTTCTTGTGGTCTACTACTAGACAGCTGGGCCACGCGGATGTTCGCCCAACGCTGGGCAAACATCGGCACTTGTGCGGTTGCGAAGGCCTTCTGGCCCAACATAGACCGCAGGAGATCTAATGATCTTTTAGCCCTCAGCAAGGCTAACCTCTCACTGTTAGTGGGTCTCTTAACGGGCCACTGCCCTATTGGCTTACATGCGGTAAGAATGGGTATCTTACCGGATGCCGACTGCAGAAGCTGTTTGGAGGAAGATGCGGTAGAAACAAGCCAGCACTTCCTGCTTGACTGTCCCGCTTTTGGGAGGTCAAGACTCAGACACCTGGGGGCGCATACCTTTGGGCACGCCACCGAACTGGCGGGTGTTGAAGTTAGGCGTCTGTGTAACTATGTATTGGCTACAAAGCGCTTCGCCAATCTGTAAGTCCGAACACGGGAGTTCCTTTTCAATGGCATCACAAAGGACTAATTTTTAGTCTACGTGGGATCCTAGATCAGCCATCTTACCTAACCTAACCTAACCTAACGTATTGAAGTTGATATAAAGCCATGGCCGCATAACGACAGTACATTTGGAAGAATTCCGTAATCTTATGTTTCGGTATAAATTCGATTTTCTTGTATATACACATTAAGCAAGCGATATCGAAATGCTTCAAATCATTAGTTTAACATATTTAAGTTAATAAACCTTCTTTAACGAACTGAAGTTGGCATATAGCCATGGCGGCAAAACGGCAGTGCATGTAGAATAATTCCGTTATCTTATATTTGGGTATAAAGCCGATTTTCTTGTATATACACATTTAGCAATCGATACCGAAATGCTTCAAATCACTAGTTTAACATACTTAAGTTAATAAACCTTCTTTAACGCACTGAAGTCTACATAAAGTCTTAACGGCATAACGGCAGTGCATTTAGAAGAATTCAGTTATCTTTTATTTAGGTATAAAGTCGGTTTTCTTGTATATACACATTTAGCAATCGATATCGAAATGCTTCAAATCATTACTTTAACATATTTAAGTTAATAAACCTTCTTTAACGAACGGAAGTTGGCATAAAGCCATGGCGACATAACGACAATACATTTGGAAGAACTCCGTAGTCTAATATTTACGTATTAAGTTGATTTTCTTGTATATACACATTTAGCTCTCGATATCGAAATGCTTCAAATCTATAGTTTAACATATGAAGTTAATAAACCTTCTTTAACGCACTGAAGTCTACATAAAGTCTTAACGGCATAACGGCAGTGCATTTAGAAGAATTCAGTTATCTTTTATTTAGGTATAAAGTCGGTTTTCTTGTATATACACATTTAGCAATCGATATCGAAATGTTTCAAATCATTACTTTAACATATTTAAGTTAATAAACCTTCTTTAACGAACGGAAGTTGGCACAAAGCCATGGCGACATAACGACAATACATTTGGAAGAACTCCGTAGTCTAATATTTACGTATTAAGTCGATTTTCTTGTATATACACATTTAGCTATCGATATCGAAATGCTTCAAATCATTAGTTTAACATATTAAGTTAATAAACGCTTTTTAGCTTACTGAAGTCTACATAAAGCCTTAACAGTATAACGGCAGTGCATTTAGAAGAATTCCGTAATGTTATAATTTTATATTTAGGTATAAAGTCGATTTTCTTGTATTTACACATTTAGCAATATATATCGAAATGCTTCAAAAAACTGGTTTAGCATATTTAAGTTAATTAACCTTCTTTATCTTAATGAAGTTTACATAAAGCCATAACGGCATAACGGCAGTATATTTATATGAATTCCGTTATCTTATATTTAGGTATAAAGTCGATTTTGTTGTACATACGCATTTAGCAATCGATATCGAAATGCTTCAAATCATTAGTTTGACATATTTAAGTTAATTAACCTTCTTTAAAGTAATGAAGGTGATATAAAGCCATAACGGCATAACGACAGTGCATTTGGAAGAGTTCCGTAATCTTATATTTAGGTATTAAGTCGATTTTCTTGTATATACGCATTTAGCAATCGACATCGAAATGTTTTAAATCATTAGTTGAACATATTAAAGTTAATTAACCATCTTTAACGTAAGGAAGGTGATATAAAGCCATGGCGGCATAACGACAGTGCATGTAGAAGAATTCCGTAATCTTATATTTAGGTATAAAGTCAATTTTCTTGTATACACGCATTTAGCAATCGATATCGAAATGCTTCAAATAATTGGTTAGCATATTTAAGTTAATTAGCCTTCTTTATCTTTCCGAAGTTTACATAAAGCCATAACGGCAGTATATTTGGGTGAATTCCGTAATCTTTTATTTAAGTATAAAATCGATTTTCTTGTACATACACATTTAGCAATCGATATCGAAATGCTTCAAATCATTAGTTTAACATATTTAAGCTAATTAACCTTCTTTATCTTACTAAAGTCTACAAAAGCCTTAACGGCGTAACGACAGTGCATTCGGAAGAATTCCGTTATCTTATATTTAGGTATAAAGTCGATTTTCTTGTACATACGCATTTAGCAATCGATATCGAAATGCTTCAAATCATTAGTTGAACATATTAAAGTTAATTAACCATCTTTAACGTAAAGAAGGTGATATAAAGCCATGGCGGCATAACGACAGTGCATGTAGAAGAATTCCGTAATCTTATATTTAGGTATAAAGTCAATTTTCTTGTATACACGCATTTAGCAATCGATATCGAAATGCTTCAAATAATTGGTTTAGCATATTTATGTTAATTAGCCTTCTTTATCTTTCCGAAGTTTACATAAAGCCATAACGGCAGTATATTTGGGTGAATTCCGTAATCTTTTATTTAAGTATAAAATCGATTTTCTTGCACATACACATTTAGCAATCGATATCGAAATGCTTCAAATCATTAGTTTAACATATTTAAGCTAATTAACCCTCTTTATCTTACTAAAGTCTACAAAAGCCTTAACGGCGTAACGACAGTGCATTCGGAAGAATTCCGTTATCTTATATTTAGGTATAAAGTCGATTTTCTTGTATATACACATTTAGCAATCGATATCGAAATGCTTCAAATAATTGGTTTAACATATTTAAGTTAATTAACCTCTTTATCTTACTGAAGTCTACAAAGCCATAACGGCATAACGACAGTGCATTTAGAAGAATTCGTAATCTTATATTTAGGTATAAAGTCGATTTTTTGTATATACGCATTTAGCAATCGATATCGAAATGCTTCAAATCATTAGTTTAACATATTTAAGTTAATTAACCTCTTTATCTTACAAGAAGTTACATAAAGCCAGCGGCTAACGACAGTGCATTGGAAGAATTCCGTAATCTTATATTTAGGTATAAAGTCGATTTTCTTGTACATACAGCATTTAGCAATCGATATCGAAATGCTTCAAATCATTAGTTTAACATATTTAAGTTAATTAACCTTCTTTATCTTACTGAAGTCTACATAAAGCCATAACGGCAGAATGCATTTGGGTGAATTCCGTAATCTTTCATTTAAGTATAAAATCGATTTTCTTGTACATACACATTTAGCAATCGATATCGAAATGCTTCAAATCATTAGTTTAACATATTTAAGTTAATAAACCCTCTTTATCTTACTGATGTCTACAAACGGCTTAACGCCATAACGGCAAAGCATTTAGAAGAATTACGTAATCTTATATTTAGGTATAAAGTCGATTTTGTTGTATATAAACATTTAGCAATCGATATCGAAATGCTTCAAATCATTAGTTTAACATATTTAAGCTAATAAACCCTCTTTATCTTACTAAAGTCTACAAAAGCCTTAACGGCGTAACGACAGTGCATTCGGAAGAATTCCGTTATCTTATATTTAGGTATAAAGTCGATTTTGTTGTACATACGCATTTAGCAATCGATATCGAAATGCTTCAAATCATTAGTTTAATATATTTAAGTTAATAACGCTTCTTTAACGCACTGAAGACAACATAAAGCCATGGCGGCATAACGGCAATGCATGTAGAAGAATTCCGTAATCTTATATTTAGGCATAAAGTCGATTTTCTTGTATATACACATTTAGCTATCGATATCGAAATGCTTCAAATCATTAATTTAAAATATTTAAGTTCATAAACCTTCTTTAACGGACTGAAGTTGGTATAAAGCAGTGGCGGCATAACGGCAGTGCATTTAGAAGAATTCCGTAATCTTATATTTAGGTATAAAGTCGAGTTTGTTGTATAAAAATACGCATTTAGCAATCGATATCGAAATGTTCAAATCATTAGTTTAACATATTTAAGTTAATTAACCTTCTTTAACGTATTGAAGTTGATATAAAGCCATGGCCGCATAACGACAGTACATTTGGAAGAATTCCGTAATCTTATGTTTCGGTATAAATTCGATTTTCTTGTATATACACATTTAGCAAGCGATATCGAAATGCTTCAAATCATTAGTTTAACATATTTAAGTTAATAAACCTTCTTTAACGAACTGAAGTTGGCATATAGCCATGGCGGCACAACGGCAGTGCATGTAGAATAATTCCGTTATCTTATATTTGGGTATAAAGCCGATTTTCTTGTATATACACTTTAGCAATCGATACCGAAATGCTTCAAATCACTAGTTTAACATACTTAAGTTAATAAACCTTCTTTAACGCACTGAAGTCTACATAAAGTCTTAACGGCATAACGGCAGTGCATTTAGAAGAATTCAGTTATCTTTTATTTAGGTATAAAGTCGGTTTTCTTGTATATACACATTTAGCAATCGATATCGAAATGCTTCAAATCATTACTTTAACATATTTAAGTTAATAAACCTTCTTTAACGAACGGAAGTTGGCATAAAGCCATGGCGACATAACGACAATACATTTGGAAGAACTCCGTAGTCTAATATTTACGTATTAAGTCGATTTTCTTGTATATACACATTTAGCTCTCGATATCGAAATGCTTCAAATCTATAGTTTAACATATGAAGTTAATAAACCTTCTTTAACGCACTGAAGTCTACATAAAGTCTTAACGGCATAACGGCAGTGCATTTAGAAGAATTCAGTTATCTTTTATTTAGGTATAAAGTCGGTTTTCTTGTATATACACATTTAGCAATCGATATCGAAATGTTTCAAATCATTACTTTAACATATTTAAGTTAATAAACCTTCTTTAACGAACGGAAGTTGGCATAAAGCCATGGCGACATAACGACAATACATTTGGAAGAACTCCGTAGTCTAATATTTACGTATTAAGTCGATTTTCTTGTATATACACATTTAGCTATCGATATCGAAATGCTTCAAATCATTAATTTAAATTATTTAAGTTCATAAAACTTCTTTAACGGACTGAAGTTGGTATAAAGCAGTGGCGGCATAACGGCAGTGCATTTAGAAGAATTCCGTAATCTTATATTTAGGTATAAAGTCGATTTTGTTGTATAAAAATACGCATTTAGCAATCGATACCGAAATGCTTCAAATCACTAGTTTAACATACTTAAGTTAATAAACCTTCTTTAACGCACTGAAGTCTACATAAAGTCTTAACGGCATAACGGCACTGCATTTAGAAGAATTCAGTTATCTTTTATTTAGGTATAAAGTCAATTTTCTTGTATATACACATTTAGCAATCGATATCGAAATGCTTCAAATCATTACTTTAACATATTTAAGTTAATAAACCTTCTTTAACGAACGGAAGTTGGCATAAAGCCATGGCGACATAACGACAATACATTTGGAAGAACTCCGTAGTCTAATATTTACGTATTAAGTCGATTTTCTTGTATATACACATTTAGCTATCGATATCGAAATGCTTCAAATCATTAGTTTAACATATTAAGTTAATAAACGCTATTTAGCTTACTGAAGTCTACATAAAGCCTTAACAGTATAACGGCAGTGCATTTAGAAGAATTCCGTAATGTTATAATTTTATATTTAGGTATAAAGTCGATTTTCTTGTATTTACACATTTAGCAATATATATCGAAATGCTTCAAAAAACTGGTTTAGCATATTTAAGTTAATTAACCTTCTTTATCTTAATGAAGTTTACATAAAGCCATAACGGCATAACGGCATTATATTTATATGAATTCCGTTATCTTATATTTAGGTATAAAGTCGATTTTGTTGTACATACGCATTTAGCAATCGATATCGAAATGCTTCAAATTATTAGTTTGACATATTTAAGTTAATTAACCTTCTTTTAAGTAATGAAGGTGATATAAAGCCATAACGGCATAACGACAGTGCATTTGGAAGAGTTCCGTAATCTTATATTTAGGTATTAAGTCGATTTTCTTGTATATACGCATTTAGCAATCGACATCGAAATGTTTTAAATCATTAGTTGAACATATTAAAGTTAATTAACCATCTTTAACGTAAAGAAGGTGATATAAAGCCATGGCGGCATAACGACAGTGCATGTAGAAGAATTCCGTAATCTTATATTTAAGTATAAAGTCAATTTTCTTGTATACACGCATTTAGCAATCGATATCGAAATGCTTCAAATAATTGGTTTAGCATATTTAGGTTAATTAGCCTTCTTTATCTTTCCGAAGTTTACATAAAGCCATAACGGCAGTATATTTGGGTGAATTCCGTAATCTTTTATTTAAGTATAAAATCGATTTTCTTGTACATACACATTTAGCAATCGATATCGAAATGCTTCAAATCATTAGTTTAACATATTTAAGCTAATTAACCCTCTTTATCTTACTAAAGTCTACAAAAGCCTTAACGGCGTAACGACAGTGCATTCGGAAGAATTCCGTTATCTTATATTTAGGTATAAAGTCGATTTTGTTGTACATACGCATTTAGCAATCGATATCGAAATGCTTCAAATCATTAGTTTAATATATTTAAGTTAATAACGCTTCTTTAACGCACTGAAGACAACATAAAGCCATGGCGGCATAACGGCAATGCATGTAGAAGAATTCCGTAATCTTATATTTAGGCATAAAGTCGATTTTCTTGTATATACACATTTAGCTATCGATATCGAAATGCTTCAAATCATTAATTTAAATTATTTAAGTTCATAAAACTTCTTTAACGGACTGAAGTTGGTATAAAGCAGTGGCGGCATAACGGCAGTGCATTTAGAAGAATTCCGTAATCTTATATTTAGGTATAAAGTCGATTTTGTTGTATAAAAATACGCATTTAGCAATCGATATCGAAATGCTTCAAATCATTAGTTTAACATATTTCAGTTAATTAACCTTCTTTACCGTATTGAAGTTGATATAAAGCCATGGCCGCATAACGACAGTACATTTGGAAGAATTCCGTAATCTTATGTTTCGGTATAAATTCGATTTTCTTGTATATACACATTTAGCAAGCGATATCGAAATGCTTCAAATCATTAGTTTAACATATTTAAGTTAATAAACCTTCTTTAACGAACTGAAGTTGGCATATAGCCATGGCGGCATAACGGCAGTGCATGTAGAATAATTCCGTTATCTTATATTTAGGTATAAAGCCGATTTTCTTGTATATACACATTTTGCAATCGATACCGAAATGCTTCAAATCACTAGTTTAACATACTTAAGTTAATAAACCTTCTTTAACGCACTGAAGTCTACATAAAGTCTTAACGGCATAACGGCACTGCATTTAGAAGAATTCAGTTATCTTTTATTTAGGTATAAAGTCAATTTTCTTTATATACACATTTAGCAATCGATATCGAAATGCTTCAAATCATTACTTTAACATATTTAAGTTAATAAACCTTCTTTAACGAACGGAAGTTGGCATAAAGCCATGGCGACATAACGACAATACATTTGGAAGAACTCCGTAGTCTAATATTTACGTATTAAGTCGATTTTCTTGTATATACACATTTTTTTTTTTTTCCCCCCCTATTAAGTTAATAAACGCTTTTTAGCTTACTGAAGTCTACATAAAGCCTTAACAGTATAACGGCAGTGCATTTAGAAGAATTCCGTAATGTTATAATTTTATATTTAGGTATAAAGTCGATTTTCTTGTATTTACACATTTAGCAATATATATCGAAATGCTTCAAAAAACTGGTTTAGCATATTTAAGTTAATTAACCTTCTTTATCTTAATGAAGTTTACATAAAGCCATAACGGCATAACGGCATTATATTTATATGAATTCCGTTATCTTATATTTAGGTATAAAGTCGATTTTGTTGTACATACGCATTTAGCAATCGATATCGAAATGCTTCAAATTATTAGTTTGACATATTTAAGTTAATTAACCTTCTTTTAAGTAATGAAGGTGATATAAAGCCATAACGGCATAACGACAGTGCATTTGGAAGAGTTCCGTAATCTTATATTTAGGTATTAAGTCGATTTTCTTGTATATACGCATTTAGCAATCGACATCGAAATGTTTTAAATCATTAGTTGAACATATTAAAGTTAATTAACCATCTTTAACGTAAAGAAGGTGATATAAAGCCATGGCGGCTAACGACAGTGCATGTAGAAGAATTCCGTAATCTTATATTTAAGTATAAAGTCAATTTTCTTGTATACACGCATTTAGCAATCGATATCGAAATGCTTCAAATAATTGGTTTAGCATATTTAGGTTAATTAGCCTTCTTTATCTTTCCGAAGTTTACATAAAGCCATAACGGCAGTATATTTGGGTGAATTCCGTAATCTTTTATTTAAATATAAAATCGATTTTCTTGTACATACACATTTAGCAATCGATATCGAAATGCTTCAAATCATTAGTTTAACATATTTAAGCTAATTAACCCTCTTTATCTTACTAAAGTCTACAAAAGCCTTAACGGCGTAACGACAGTGCATTCGGAAGAATTCCGTTATCTTATATTTAGGTATAAAGTCGATTTTGTTGTACATACGCATTTAGCAATCGATATCGAAATGCTTCAAATCATTAGTTTAATATATTTAAGTTAATAACGCTTCTTTAACGCACTGAAGACAACATAAAGCCATGGCGGCATAACGGCAATGCATGTAGAAGAATTCCGTAATCTTATATTTAGGCATAAAGTCGATTTTCTTGTATATACACATTTAGCTATCGATATCGAAATGCTTCAAATCATTAATTTAAATTATTTAAGTTCATAAAACTTCTTTAACGGACTGAAGTTGGTATAAAGCAGTGGCGGCATAACGGCAGTGCATTTAGAAGAATTCCGTAATCTTATATTTAGGTATAAAGTCGATTTTGTTGTATAAAAATACGCATTTAGCAATCGATATCGAAATGCTTCAAATCATTAGTTTAACATATTTCAGTTAATTAACCTTCTTTACCGTATTGAAGTTGATATAAAGCCATGGCCGCATAACGACAGTACATTTGGAAGAATTCCGTAATCTTATGTTTCGGTATAAATTCGATTTTCTTGTATATACACATTTAGCAAGCGATATCGAAATGCTTCAAATCATTAGTTTAACATATTTAAGTTAATAAACCTTCTTTAACGAACTGAAGTTGGCATATAGCCATGGCGGCATAACGGCAGTGCATGTAGAATAATTCCGTTATCTTATATTTAGGTATAAAGCCGATTTTCTTGTATATACACATTTTGCAATCGATACCGAAATGCTTCAAATCACTAGTTTAACATACTTAAGTTAATAAACCTTCTTTAACGCACTGAAGTCTACATAAAGTCTTAACGGCATAACGGCACTGCATTTAGAAGAATTCAGTTATCTTTTATTTAGGTATAAAGTCAATTTTCTTGTATATACACATTTAGCAATCGATATCGAAATGCTTCAAATCATTACTTTAACATATTTAAGTTAATAAACCTTCTTTAACGAACGGAAGTTGGCATAAAGCCATGGCGACATAACGACAATACATTTGGAAGAACTCCGTAGTCTAATATTTACGTATTAAGTCGATTTTCTTGTATATACACATTTAGCTATCGATATCGAAATGCTTCAAATCATTAGTTTAACATATTAAGTTAATAAACGCTTTTTAGCTTACTGAAGTCTACATAAAGCCTTAACAGTATAACGGCAGTGCATTTAGAAGAATTCCGTAATGTTATAATTTTATATTTAGGTATAAAGTCGATTTTCTTGTATTTACACATTTAGCAATATATATCGAAATGCTTCAAAAAACTGGTTTAGCATATTTAAGTTAATTAACCTTCTTTATCTTAATGAAGTTTACATAAAGCCATAACGGCATAACGGCATTATATTTATATGAATTCCGTTATCTTATATTTAGGTATAAAGTCGATTTTGTTGTACATACGCATTTAGCAATCGATATCGAAATGCTTCAAATTATTAGTTTGACATATTTAAGTTAATTAACCTTCTTTTAAGTAATGAAGGTGATATAAAGCCATAACGGCATAACGACAGTGCATTTGGAAGAGTTCCGTAATCTTATATTTAGGTATTAAGTCGATTTTCTTGTATATACGCATTTAGCAATCGACATCGAAATGTTTTAAATCATTAGTTGAACATATTAAAGTTAATTAACCATCTTTAACGTAAAGAAGGTGATATAAAGCCATGGCGGCATAACGACAGTGCATGTAGAAGAATTCCGTAATCTTATATTTAAGTATAAAGTCAATTTTCTTGTATACACGCATTTAGCAATCGATATCGAAATGCTTCAAATAATTGGTTTAGCATATTTAGGTTAATTAGCCTTCTTTATCTTTCCGAAGTTTACATAAAGCCATAACGGCAGTATATTTGGGTGAATTCCGTAATCTTTTATTTAAGTATAAAATCGATTTTCTTGTACATACACATTTAGCAATCGATATCGAAATGCTTCAAATCATTAGTTTAACATATTTAAGCTAATTAACCCTCTTTATCTTACTAAAGTCTACAAAAGCCTTAACGGCGTAACGACAGTGCATTCGGAAGAATTCCGTTATCTTATATTTAGGTATAAAGTCGATTTTATTGTACATACGCATTTAGCAATCGATATCGAAATGCTTCAAATCATTAGTTTAATATATTTAAGTTAATAACGCTTCTTTAACGCACTGAAGACAACATAAAGCCATGGCGGCATAACGGCAATGCATGTAGAAGAATTCCGTAATCTTATATTTAGGTATAAAGTCGACTTTGTTGTATAAAAATACGCATTTAGCAATCGATATCGAAATGCTTCAAATCATTAGTTTAACATATTTAAGTTAATTAACCTTCTTTAACGTATTGAAGTTGATATAAAGCCATGGCGGCATAACGACAGTACATTTGGAAGAATTCCGTAATCTTATGTTTCGGTATAAATTCGATTTTCTTGTATATACACATTTAGCAAGCGATATCGAAATGCTTCAAATCATTAGTTTAACATATTTAAGTTAATAAACCTTCTTTAACGAACTGAAGTTGGCATATAGCCATGGCGGCATAACGGCAGTGCATGTAGAATAATTCCGTTATCTTATATTTAGGTATAAAGCCGATTTTCTTATATATACACATTTAGATATCGATACCGAAATGCTTCAAATCACTAGTTTAACATATTTAAGTTAATAAACCTTCTTTAACGCACTGAAGTCTACATAAACTCTTAACGGCATAACGGCAGTGCATTTAGAAGAATTCAGTTATCTTTTATTTAGGTATAAAGTCGGTTTTCTTGTATATACACATTTAGCAATCGATATCGAAATGCTTGAAATCATTACTTTAACATATTTAAGTTAGTAAACCTTCTTTAACGAACGGAAGTTGGCATAAAGCCATGGCGACATAACGACAATACATTTGGAAGAACTCCGTAGTCTAATATTTACGTATTAAGTCGATTTTCTTGTATATACACATTTAGCTATCGATATCGAAATGCTTCAAATCATTAGTTTAACATATTAAGTTAATAAACGCTTTTTAGCTTACTGAAGTCTACATAAAGCCGTAACAGTATAACGGCAGTGCATTTAGAAGAATTCCGTAATGTTATAATTTTATATTTAGGTATAAAGTCGATTTTCTTGTATTTACACATTTAGCAATATATATCGAAATGCTTCAAAAAACTGGTTTAGCATATTTAAGTTAATTAACCTTCTTTATCTTAATGAAGTTTACATAAAGCCATAACGGCATAACGGCAGTATATTTATATGAATTCCGTTATCTTATATTTAGGTATAAAGTCGATTTTGTTGTACATACGCATTTAGCAATCGATATCGAAATGCTTCAAATCATTAGTTTGACATATTTAAGTTAATTAACCTTCTTTAAAGTAATGAAGGTGATATAAAGCCATGGCGGCATAACGACAGTGCAGGTAGAAGAGTTCCGTAATCTTATATTTAGGTATAAAATCGACTTTCTTGTATATACACATTTAGCAATCGATATCGAAATGCTTCAAATCATTAGTTTAATATATTTAAGTTAATAAAGCTTCTTTAACGTAATGAAGGTGATATAAAGCCATAACGGCATAACGGGAGTGTATTTCGATGAATTCCGTTATCTTATATTTAGGTATAAAGTCGACTTTCTTGTATTTACACATTAGCAATCGATATCGAAATGCTTCAACTCATTAGTTTAACATATTTAAGTTAATTAACCTTCTTTAACGTAATGAAGGTGATATTAAGCCATAACGGCATAAAGGCAGTGTATTTCGATGAATTCCGTAATCTTATATTTAGGTATAAAATCGACTTTCTTGTATATACTCATTTAGCAATCTATATCGAAATGCTTCAAACCATTAGTTTAATATATTTAAGTTAATAAAGCTTATTTAACGCACTGAAGTTAGCATAAAGCCATGGAGGCATAACGGCAGTGTATGTAGAAAAATTCCGTTATCTTATATTTAGGTGTAAAGTCGATTTTCTTGTAAATATATATTTCGCAATCGATATCCAGATGCTTCAACTCATTAGTTTAACATATTTAAGTTAATAAACCTTCTTTAACGAACAGAAGTGTGCATAAAGCCATGGCGGCATAACGGCAGTGCATGTAGAAGAATTCCGTTAGCTTATATTTAGGTATAAAGTCGATTTTCTTGTATATACACATTTAGCTATCGATATCGAAATGCTTCAAATCATTCGTTTAACATATTTATGTTAATAAACCTTCTTTAACGATCTGAAGTTGGCATATAGCCATTACGGCATAACGGCAGTGCATGTAGAAGAATTCCGTAATCTTATATTTAGGTATAAAGTCGATTTTCTTGTATATACACATTTAGCTATCGATATCGAAATGCTTCAAAGCACTAGTTTAAGATATTGAAGTTAATTAACCTTCTTTAACGATCTGAAGTTGGCATATAGCAGCCATGGCGGCATAACAGCAGTGCATGTAGAAGAATTCCGTAATGTTATATTTAGGTATAAAGTCGATTTTCTTGTATATACACATTTAGCTATCGATATCGAAATGCTTCAAATCATTCGTTTAACATATTTATGTTAATAAACCTTCTTTAACGATCTAAAGTTGGCATATAGCCATGGCGGCATAACGGCAGTGCATGTAGAAGAATTTCGTAATCTTATATTTAGGTATAAAGTCGATTTTCTTGTATATACACATTTAGCTATCGATATCGAAATGCTTCAAATCATTCGTTTAACATATTTATGTTAATAAACCTTCTTAAACGATCTGAAGTTGGCATATAGCCATGGCGGCATAACAGCAGTGCATGAAGAAGAATTCCGTAATCTTATATTTAGGTATAAAGTCGATTTTCTTGTATATACACATTTAGCTATCGATATCCAAATGCTTCAAATCATTCGTTTAACACATTTATGTTAATAAACCTTCTTTAACGATCTGAAGTTGGCATATAGCCATGGCGGCATAACGGCAGTGCATGTTGAAGAATTCCGTAATCTTATATTTAGGTATAAAGTCGATTTTCTTGTATATACACATTTAGCTATCGATATCGAAATGCTTCATATCATTAGGTTGACATATTAAGTTAATAAACGCTTTTTAGCTTACTGAAGTCTACATAAAGCCTTAACGGTATAACGGCAGTGCATTTAGAAGAGTTCCGTAATGTTATCATTTTATATTTAGGTATAAAGTCGATTTTCTTATATATACACATCTAGCAATCGATATCGAAATGCTTAAAATAACTGGTTTAACATATTTAAGTTAATTAACCTTCTTTAACGTAATGAAGGTGATATAACGCCATGGCGGCATAACGACAGTGCATTTAGAAGAATTCCGTAGTCTTATATTTATGTAAAAAGTCGATTTTGTTGTATATACACATTAAGCAATCGATATCGAAATGCCTCATATCATTAGTTTAACATATTTAAGTTTATTAACCTTCTTTAACGTAATGAAGGTGATATAAAGCCATGGCGGCATAACAGCAGTGCATGTAGACGAATTCCGTAATCTTATATTTAGGTATAAAGTCGATTTTCTTGTATATACACATTTAGCTATCGATATCGAGATGCTTCAACTCATAAGTATAACATATTTATGTTAATAAACCTTCTTTAACGATCTGAAGTATGCATATATCCATGGCGGCATAACGGAAGTGCATTTAGAAGAATTCCGTAATCTTATATTTAGGTATAAAGTCGATTTTGTTGAAATGCTTCAAATCATTAGTTTAACATATTTAAGTTAATTAACCTTCTTTAACGTATTGAAGTTGATATAAAGCCATGGCGGCATAACGACAGTAGATTTGGAAGAAATCCGTAATCTTATATTTAGGTATAAAATCGATTTTCTTGTATATACACATTAAGCAATCGATATCGAAATGCTTCAAATCATTAGTTTAACATATTTAAGTTAATAAACCTTCTTTATCTTACTGAAGTTTACATAAAGCCAAAACGGTATAACGGCAGTGCATTTGGAAGAATTCCGTAATCATATATTTAGGTAAAAAGTCGATTTTCTTGTATATACACATTTAGCAATCGATAAAGAAATGCTTCAAATAACTGGTTTAACATATTAAGTTAATAAACGCTTTTTAGCTTACTGAAGTCTACATAAAGCCTTAACAGTATAACGGCAGTGCATTTAGAAGAATTCCGTAATGTTATAATTTTATATTTAGATATAAAGTCGATTTTCTTGTATTTACACATTTAGCAATATATATCGAAATGCTTCAAAAAACTGGTTTAGCATATTTAAGTTAATTAACCTTCTTTATCTTAATGAAGTTAACATAAAGCCATAACGGCATAACGGCAGTATATTTATATGAACTCCGTTATCTTATATTTAGGTATAAAGTCGATTTTTTTGTACATGCGCATTTAGCAATCGATACCGAAATGCTTCAAATCATTAGTTTAACATATTTAAGTTAGTTAACCTTCCTTAACGTAATAAAGGTGATACAAAGCCATGGCGGCATTACGGCAGTGCAGGTAGAAGAATTCCGTTATCTTATATTTAGGTATAAAGCCGATTTTCTTGTATATACACATTTAGCAATCGATACCGAAATGCTTCAAATCATTAGTTTAACATATTTAAGTTACTAAACCTTCTTTAACGCACTGAAGTCTACATATAGCCTTAACGGTATAACTGCAGTGCATTTAGAAGAAATCCGTAATCTTATATTTAGGTATAAAGTCGATTTTGTTGTATATACGCATATAGCAATCGATATCGAAATGCCTGAAAGCATTAGTTTAACATATTTAAGTTAATTAACCTTCTTTAACGTATTGAAGTTGATATAAAGCCATGGCGTCATAACGACAGTGCATGTAGAAGAATTCCGTAATCTTATATTTAGGTATAAAGTCGATTTGCTTGTATATACACATTTAGCTATCGATATCGAAATGCTTCATATCATTAGTTTAACATATTAAGTTAATAAACGCTTTTTAGCTTACTGAAGTCTACATAAAGCCTTAACGGTATAACGGCAGTGCATTTAGAAGAATTCCGTAATGTTATAATTTTATATTTAGGTATAAAGTCGATTTTCTTGTATTTACACATTTAGCAACCCATATCGAAATGCTTCAAATAACTGGTTTAGCATAATTAAGTTAATTAACCTTCTTTATATTACTGAAGTTTACATAAAGCCATAACGGCATAACGGCAGTATATTTATATGAATTCCGTTACCTTTTATTTAGGTATAAAGTAGATTTTGTTGTACATACACATTAAGCAATCGATATCGAAATGCTTCAAATCATTAGTTTAACATATTTATTTAATTAACCTTCTTTAACACAATGAAGTTGATATATAGCCATGGCGGCATAACGCCAGTACATTTGGAAGAATTCCGTAGTCTTATATTTGGGTATAAAGTCGATTTTCTGGTATATATGCATTTAGCAATCGATATCGAAATGCTTCAAATAACTGGTTTAACATATTTAAGTTAATAAACTTTCTTTAACGAACGGAAGTTGGCTTAAGGCCATGTCGGCATAACGGCAGTGCATTTAGAAGAATTGGGTAATCTTATATTAAGGTATAAAATCGATTTTCTTGTATATACACATTTAGCTATCGATATCGAAATGCTTCAAATCATTAGTTTAACATATTTAAGTTAATTAACCTTCTTTAACGTATTGAAGTTGATATAAAGCCATGGCGGCATAACGACAGTACATTTGGAAGAATTCCGTTGTCTTATATTTATGTAAAAAGTCGATTTTCTTGTATATACACATTAAGCGATCGATATCGAGATGCTTCAACTCATAATTTTAACATATTTAAGTTAATAAACCTTCTTTAACGATATATAAATATAAGACATGGCATATATCCATGGCGGCATAACGGCAGTGCATTTAGAAGAATTCCGTTATCTTATATTTAGGAATAAAGTCGATTTTCTTGTATATACACATTTAGCTATCGATATCGAAATGCTTCAAATCATTATTTTAACATATTAAGTTAATAAACGCTTTTTAGCTTACAGAAAGAAGTCTACATAAGGCCTTAACGGTATAACGGCAGTGCATTTAGAAGAACTCCGTAATCTTATAATTTTATATTTAGGTATGAAGTCGATTTTCTTGTACTTACACATTTAGCAATCGATATCGAAATGCATCAAATAACTGGTTTAGCATATTTAAGTTAATTAACCTTCTTTATCTTACTGAAGTTTACATAAAGCAATAACGGCATAACGGCAGTATATTTATATGAATTCCGTTATCTTATATTTAGGTATAAAGTCGATTTTGTTGTACATACACATTTAGCAATCGATATCGAAATGCTTCAAATCATTAGTTTAACATATTTAAGTTAATTAGCCTTCTTTAACGTAATGAAGGTGATATAAAGCCATGTCGGCATAACGACAGTGCATTTAGAAGAATTTCGTAATCTTATATTTAGGTATAAAGTCGATTTTTTTTTTCACATTAAGCAATCGATATCGAAATGCTTCAAATCATTAGTTCAATATATTTAAGTTAATTAACCTTCTTTATCGTAATGAAGGTGATATAAAGCCATGGCGGCATAACGATAGTGCATTTAGAAGAATTTCGTAATCTTATATTTAGGTATAAAGTCGATTTTGTTGTATGTACGCATTTAGCAATCGATATCGAAGTGCTTCAAATCATTAGTTTAACATATTTAAGTTAATTAACCTTCTTTAACGTATTGAAGTTGATATGAAGCCATGGCGGCATAACGGCAGTACATTTGGAAGAATTCCGTAGTCTTATATTTAGGTATAAAGTCGATTTTCTGGTATATATGCATTAAGCAATCGATATCGAAATGCTTCAAATAACTGGTTTAACATATTTAGGTTAATAAACCTTCTTTAACGAACTGAAGTTGGCTTAAGGCCATGGCGGCATAACGGCAGTGCATTTAGAAGAATTCCGTAATCTTATATTTTTGGGTATAAAATCGATTTTCTTGTACATACACATTAAGCAATCGATATCGAAATGCTTCAAATCATTAGTTTAACATATTTATTTAATTAACCTTCTTTAACGTAATGAAGTTGATATATAGCCATGGCGGCATAACGCCAGTACATTTGGAAGAATTCCGTAGTCTTATATTTGGGTATAAAGTCGATTATCTGGTATAT
>JAPZAG010001053.1:0-23615 GCA_027475135.1 Bactrocera correcta
TATCGAAATGCTTCAAATCATTCGTTTAACATATTTAAGTTTGTTAACCTTCTTTAACGTAATGAAGGTGATATAAAACCATGGCGGCATAACGACAGTGCATTTAGAAGAATTCCGTAATCTTATATTTATGTATAAGGTCGATTTTGTTGTATATACACATAAGCAATCAATATCGAGATGGTTTAACTCATTAGTGCAACATATTTAAGTTAATAAACCTTCTTTAACGATCTGAAGGTGATATAAAACCATGGCGGCATAACGGCAGTGCATTTAGAAGAATTCCGTAATTTTATATTTATGTATAAGGTCGATTTTCTTGTATATACACATTCAGCAATCGATATCGAGATGGTTCAACTCATTAGTTTAACATACTTAAGTTAATTAACCTTATTTTTCTCACCGAAGTGTACATAAAGCCATAACGGTATAACGGCAGTGCATTTGGAAGAATTCCGTAATCTTATATTTAGGTATAAAGTCGAGTTTCTTGTATTTACACATTAAGCAATTGATATCGAAATGCATCAGATAACTGGTTTAGCATATTTATGTTAATTAACCTTCTTCATCTTACTAAAGTTTACATAAAGCCATAACGGTATAACGGCAGTACATTTATATGAATTCCGTTATCTTACATTTAGGTATAAAGTCGATTTTGTTATACATACACATTTAGCAATCGATATTGAAATGCTTCAAATCATTAGTTTAACATATTTAAGTTAGTTAACCTTCTTTAACGTAATGAAAGTGATAAAAAGCCATGGCGGCATAACGACAGTGCATTTAGAAGAATTCCGTAATCTTATATTTGGGTATAAAGTCGATTTTGTTGTATATACACATCTAGCAATCGATATCGAAATGCTTCAAATCGTTAGTTTAACATATTTAAGTTAATTAACCTTCTTTAACGTATTGAAGTCGATATAAAGCCATGGCGGCATAACGACAGTACATTTGGAAGAATTTCGTAATCTTATATTTAAATATAAAGTCGATTTTGTTGTATATACACATTTAGCAATCGATATCGAAATGCTTCAAATCATTAGTTTAACATATTTAATGAAGGTGATATAAAGCCATGGCGGCATAACGACAGTGCATGTAGAAGAATTCCGTAATCTTATATTTAGGTATATAGTCGATTTTCTTGTATTTACACATTTAGCAATCGATATCGAAAATCTTCAAATCATTAGTTTAGCATATTTAAGTTAATTAACCTTCTTTAACGAAATTTAAGTCGATATAAAGCCATGGCGGCATAACGACAGTACATTTGGAAGAATTCCGAAGTCTTATATTTAGTATAAAGTCGATTTTCTTGTATGTACACATTTAACAATCGATATCGAAATGCTTCAAATATTTAGTTTAACATATTTAAGCTAATAAACCTTCTTTAACGAACGGAAGTTGGCTTAAAGCCATGGCGGCATAACGGCAGTGCATTTAGAAGAATTCCGTAATCTTATATTTAGGTATAAAGTCGATTTTTTTGTTTATACACATTTAGCTATCGATATCGAAATGCTTCAAATCATAAGTTTAACATATTAAGTTAATAAACATTTTTTAGCATACTGAAGTCTACATAAACCTTAGCGGTATAACGGCAGTGCATTTAGAAGAATTCCGTAATATTATAATTTTATATTTAGGTATAAAGTCGATTTTCTTGTATATACACGTTTCGCAATCGATATCGAAATGCTTCAGATAACTGGTTTAACATAATTAAGTTAATAAACCTCCTTTAGCGAACTGAAGTTGACATAAAGCCATAATTCCATAGTCTTATATTTAGGCATAAAGTCGATTTTCTTGTATATACACATTTAGCAATCGATATCGAAATGCTTCAAATCATTAGTTTAACATATTTAAGATCGTTACCTTCTTTAAGTATTTAAGTGATATAAAGCCATGGCGGCATAACGACAGTCATTTGGGAAAAATTTCGTAATCTTATATTTAGGGATAAAATCGATTTTTTGTATATACACATTTAGCAATCGATATGGGAAAAGTTCAATCATTAGTTTAACATATTTAAGTTGTTAACCTTCTTTAACGTAATGAAGGTGATATAAAGCCATGGGGGCATAACGGCAGTGCATTTAGAAGAATTCCGTTTTCGTATATTTATGTATAAAGTCGATTTTGTTGTATATACACATTTATCATTAGTTTAACATATTTAAGTTAATAAACCTTCTTTAACGAACGGAAGTTGGCTTAAAGCCATAACGGCACTGCATTTGGAAGAATTCCGTAGTCTTAAATTTAGGCATAAATTCGATTTTCTTTTATATACACATTTTGCAATCGATATCGAAATGCTTCAAATAAACCGTTTAGCATATTTAAATTAATTAACCTTCTTTATCTTACTGAAGTTTACGTAAAGCCATAACGGTATAACGGCAGTGCATTTGGAAGAATTCCGTAAACTTATATTTAGGTATAAAGTCGATTTTCTTCTATACTCCTTTAGCTATCGATATCGAAATGCTTCAAATCATTCGTTTAACATATTTAAGATCGTTAACCTTCTTTAACGTATTGTAGTCGATATAAAGCCATGGAGGCATAACGAAAGTACATTTGGAAGAATTTCGTAATCTTATATTTAGGTATAAAATCGATTTTGTTGTATATACACATTTAGCAAGCGATATCGAAATGCTTCTAATCATTAGTTTAACATATTTAAGTTAGTTAACCTTCTTTAACGTATTGAAGTCGATATAAAGCCATGGCGACATAACGACAGTACATTTGGAAGAATTCCGTAGTCTCATATTTAGGTATAAAGTCGATTTTCTGGTATATATGCATTAAGCAATCGATATCGAAATGCTTCAAATAACTGGTTTAACATATTTAAGTTAGTAAACTTTCTTTAACGAACTGAAGTTGGCTTAAGGCCATGGCGGCATAACGGCAGTGCATTTAGAAGAATTCCGTAATCTTATATTTAGGTATAAAGTCGATTTTCTTGTATATACACATTTAGCTATCGATATCGAAATGCTTCAAATCATTAGTTTAACATATTTAAGTTCGTTAACCTTCTTTAACGTAATGAAGGTGTTATAAAGCCATGGCGGCATAACGACAGTGCATGCAGAAGAATTCCGTAATCTTATATTTAGGTATAAAGTCGATTTTGTTGTATATACACATTTAGCGATCGATAACGAAATGCTTCAAATCATTAGTTTAACATATTTAAGTTAATTAACCTTCTTTAACGTAATGAAGGTGACATAAAGACATGGCGGCATAACGACAGTACATTTGGAAGAATTCCGTAATCTTATGTTTAGGTATAAATTCGATTTTTTTTACATACACATTTAGCTATCGATATCGAAATGCTGCAAATCATTAGTTTAACAAATTTAAGTTAATTAACCTTCTTTAAGGTATTGAAGTTGATATAAAGCCATGGCGGCATAACGACAGTACATTTGGAAGAATTCCGTAGTCTTATATTTAGGTATAAAGTCGATTTTCTTTTAAATATGCATTAAGCAATCGATATCGAAATGCTTCAAATACCTGGTTTAACATATTTAAGTTAATAAACCTTCTATAACAAACTGAAGTTAACATAAAGCCATAACGGTATAATGGCAGTGCATTTGGAAGAATTCCGTAATCTTATATTTAGGTATAAAGTCGATTTTCTTGTATTTACACATTAAGCAATCGATATCGAAATGCATCAGATAACTGGTTTAGCATATTTAAGTTAATTAACCTTCTTTATCTTACTAAAGTTTACATAAAGTCATAACGGCATAACGGCAGTATATTTATATGAATTCCGTTACCTTATTTAGGTATAAAGTCGATTTTGTTGTACATACACATTTAGCAATCGATATTGAAATGCTTCAAATCATTAGTTTAACATATTTAAGTTAGTTAACCTTCTTTAACGTAATGAAGGTGATATAAAGCCATGGCGGCATAACGACAGTACATTTGGAAGAATTCCGTAATCTTATGTTTAGGTATAAATTCGATTTTCTTGTATATACACATTTAGCCTCAAATCATTAGTTTAACATATTTAAGTTAATTAACCCTCTTTATCTTACTGAAGTCTACAAACACCTTAACGGCATAACGGCAAAGACTTTAGAAGAATTCCGTAATTTTATGTTTGGGTATAAAGTCGATTTTGTTTTATATACGCATCTAGCAATCGATATCGAAATGCTTCAAATCATTAGTTTAACATATTTAAGTTAATTAACCCTCTTTATCTTACTGAAGTCTACAAACGCCTTAACGGCATAACGGCAAAGCATTCAGAAGAATTACGTTACCTTATATTTAGGTATAAAGTCGATTTTCTTTTATATACACATTTAGCAATCGATATCGAAATGCTTCAAATCATTAGTTTAACATGTTTAAGTTAATTAACCTTCTTTAATCTTATATTTAGGTATATAGTCGATTTTCTTGTATTTACGCATTTAGCAATCGATATCGAAAATCTTCAAATCATTAGTTTAACATATTTAAGTTAGTTAACCTTCTTTAACGTAATGAAGGTGATATAAAGCCATGGCGGCATAACGACAATGCATGTAGAAGAATTCCGTAATCTTATATTTAGGTATATAGTCGATTTTCTTGTATTTACGCATTTAGCAATCGATATCGAAAATCTTCAAATCATTAGTTTAACATATTTAAGTTAGTTAACCTTCTTTAACGTAATAAAGGTGATATAAAACCATGGCGGCATAACGACAGTGCATGTAGAAGAACTCCGTAATCTTATATTTAGGTATAAAGTCGATTTTTTTGTTTTAGCTATCGATATCGAAATGCTTCCAATCATAAGTTTAACATATTAAGTTAATAAACATTTTTTAGCATATTGAAGTCTACATAAAGCCTTAGCGGTATAACGGCAGTGCATTTAGAAGAATTCCGTAATGTTACAATTTTATATTTAGGTATAAAGTCGATTTATGTATATACGCTTCAGATAACTGGTTTAACATATTTAAGTTAATAAACCTCCTTTAGAGAACTGAAGTTGACAAAAAGCCATAATTCCATAGTCTTATATTTAGGCATAAAGTCGATTTTGTTGTATATACACATTTAGCAATCGATATTGAGATGGTTCAACTCATTTGTTTAAATTATCTAACAAATGCTTTATGTTCGACCCACCTCATTCAAATAGTTTAGCCTCAGAGCGTTAGCAAAGTTGAAACAAAAATGTGACTATTGCCAAGCGCCTGGTAGGAGTAGAAGAAAGATTGAAGACTTTCCTGAAAGCTCTTTAAATTATCTAACCAATGCTTTATGTTTGACCCACCTCGTTCAAATCGTTTACCGGCTAGAGCGTTATCAAAAGTGAAACAAAAATGTGACAATTGCCAAGCCCCTGATAGGAGTAGAAGAAAGAGTGAAGATTTTCTTGAGAGCTCTTTAAATTATTTAACCAATACTTTATGTTTGACCCAACTCGTGCCAATAGTTTAGCCGCTAGAGCGTTAGCAAAGTTGAAACAAAAATGTGACTATTACCAAGCCCCTGATAGGAGTAGAATAAAGATTGAAGACTTTCTTGAGAGCTCTTTAAATTATCTAACCAACGCTTTATGTTTGACCCAACTCGTTCCAATAGTTTAGCCGCTAGAGCGTTATCAAAGTTGAAACAAAAATGTGACTATTGCTAAGACCCTGATAGGAGTAGAAGAAAGATTTATGACTTTCCTGAGAGCTCTTTAAATTATCTAACCAATGCTTTATGTTTGACTAACCTCGTTTAAATAGTTTACCCGCTAGAGCATTAATAAAAGTGAAACAAAAATGTGACTATTTCCAAGCCCCTGATAGGAGTAGAATAAAAATTGAAGACTTTCCTGAGAGCTCTTTAAATTATCTAACCAACGCTTTATGTTTGAACCAACTCGTTCTAATTGTTTAGCCGCTAGAGCGTTAGCAAAGTTGAAACAAAAATGTGACTATTGCCAAGCCCCTGATAGGAGTAGAAGAAAGATTGAAGACCTTCCTGAGAGCCCTTTAAATTATTTAACCAATACTTTATGTTTGACCCAACTCGTTCCAATACTTTAGCCGCTAGAGCGTTAGCAAAGTTGAAACAAAAATGTGACTATTACCAAGCCCCTGATAGGAGTAGAATAAAGATTGAAGACTTTCTTGAGAGCTCTTTAAATTTTCTAACCAACGCTTTATGTTTGACCCAACTCGTTCCAATAGTTTAGCCGCTAGAGCGTTATCAAAGTTGAAACAAAAATGTGACTATTACTAAGACCCTGATAGGAGTAGAAGAAAGATTTATGACTTTCCTGAGAGCTCTTTAAATTATCTAACCAATGCTTTATGTTTGACTAACCTCGTTTAAATAGTTTACCCGCTAGAGCATTAATAAAAGTGAAACAAAAATGTGACTATTTCCAAGCCCCTGATAGGAGTAGAATAAAAATTGATGAATTTCCTGAGAGCTCTTTAAATTATCTAACCAACGCTTAATGTTTGACCCAACTCGTTCTAATTGTTTAGCCGCTAGAGCGTTAGCAAAGTTGAAACAAAAATGTGACTATTACCAAGCCCCTGATAGGAATAGAAGAAAGATTGTTTATTTCCTGAGAGCTCTTTAAATTTTATAACAAATTCTTTATGTTTGACTAACCTCGTTCAAACAGTTTACCCGCTAGAGCGTTATCAAAAGTGAAACAAAAATGTGACTATTTCCAAGCCCCTGATAGGAGTAGAATAAAAATTGAAGACTTTCCTGAGAGCTCTTTAAATTATCTAACCAACGCTTTATGTTTGACCCAACTCGTTCCAATAGTTTAGCCGCTAGAGCGTTAGCAAAGTTGAAACAAAAATGTGACTATTTCCAAGCCCCTGATAGGAGTAGAATAAAGATTGAAAACTTTACTGCGAGCTCTTTAAATTAGCTAACCAACGCTTTATGTTTGACCCAACTCGTTCCAATAGTTTAGCCGCTAGAGCGTTAGCAAAGTTGAAACAAAAAAGTGACTATTGCCAAGCCCCTGATAGGAATAGAAAAACACTGAAGACTTTCCTGAAAGCTCTTTAAATTATATAACCAATGCTTTATGTTTGACCCACCTCGTTCAAACAGTTTAGCCGCTAGTGCGTTAGCAAAGTTGAAACAAAAATGTGACTATTGCCAAGCCCCTGATAGGAATAGAAAAAACACTGAAGACTTTCCTGAAAGCTCTTTAAATTATATAACCAATGCTTTATGTTTGACCCACCTCGTTCCAACAGTTTAGCCGCTAGTGCGTTAGCCAAGTTGAAACAAAAATGTGACTATTTCCATGCGCCTGATATTAGTAGAACAAAGATTAAAGACTTTCCTGAGAGCCCTTTAAATTATCTAATCAATGCTTTATGTTTGACCCACCTCGTTCTTTTAAATTTTTTAGCCGCTAGAGCGTTAGCAAAGTTGAAACAAAAATGTGACTATTACCAAGCCCCTGATAGGAGTAGAATAAAGATTGAAAACTTTCCTGAGAGCTCTTTAAATTATCTATCCAATGCTTTATGTTTGACTCACCTCGTTCAAACCGTTTACCCGCTAGAGCGTTATCAAAGTTGAAACAAAACTGTACTATTGCCAAGCCCCTGGCAGGAGTAGAAGAAAAATTGGGAACTTTCCTGAGAGTTCTTTAAATTATCTAACGAATGCTTTATATTTGACCCACCTCGTTCCAATAGTTTAGCCGCTAGAGCCCTATTGAAACGAGGTGAGTGAAACATAAAGCATTGGTTAGATAATTTAAAGAGCTCTCAGAAAGTCTTCAATCTTTCTTCTACTCCTATCAGGGGTTTGGAAATAGTCACATTTTTGTTTCAACTGTGCCAACGCTCTGAGGCTAATATATTGAAACGAGGTGGGTCAAACATAAAGCATTGGTTAGATAATTTAAAGAGCTTTCAGAAAAGTCATTAATTTTTCTTCTACATCTACCAGGGGCTTGGCAATAGTCACATTTTTGTTTCAACTGTGCTAACGCTCTGAGGCTAAACTATTGAAACGAGGTGAGTCAAACATAAAGCATTGGTTAGATAATTTAAAGAGCTCTCAGGAAAGTCTTAAATCTTTCTTCTACTCCTATCAGGGGCTTGGAAATAGTCACATTTTTGTTTCACTTTTATTAATGCTCTAGCGGGTAAACTATTTAAACGAGGTTAGTCAAACATAAAGCATTGGTTAGATAATTTAAAGAGCTCTCAGGAAAGTATTTAATCTTTGTTCTACTACTACCAGGCGCTTGGAAATAGTCACATTTTTGTTTCACTTTTGATAACGCTCTAGCGGGTAAACTGTTTGAACCAGGTAAGTCAAACATAAAGCATTGGTTAGATAATTTAAAGAGCTCTCAGAAAAGTCATTAATTTTTCTTCTACATCTACCAGGGGGTTGGCAATAGTCACATTTTTGTTTCAACTGTGCTAACGCTCTGAGGCTAAACTATTGAAACGAGGTGAGTCAAACATAAAGCATTGGTTAGATAATTTACAGAGCTCTCGTGAAAGTCCTCAATCTTTCCTCTACTCCTATCAGGGGCTTGGCAATAGTCACATTTTTGTTTCAAATTTGCTAACGCTCTGAGGATAAACTATTGAAACGAGTTGGGTCAAACATAAAGCGTTGGTTAGATAATTTAAAGAGCTCTCAGGAAAGTCTTCAATCTTTCTTCTACTCCTACCAGGGGCTTGGCAATAGTCACATTTCTGTTTCAACTTTGCTAACGCTCTGAGGATAAACTATTTGAATGAGGTGGGTCGAACATAAAGCATTGGTTATATAATTTAAAGAGCTTTCAGGAAAGTCTTCAATCTTTCTTCTACTCCTACCAGGGGCTTGGCAATAGTCACATTTCTCTTTCAACTTTGCTAACGCTCTGAGGCTAAACTATTTGAATGAGGTGGGTCGAACATAAAGCATTGGTTAGATAATTTAAAGAGCTTTCAGGAAAGTCTTCAATATTTGTTCTACTCTTATTAGGGGCTTGGTAATAGTCACATTTTTGTTTCAACTTTGCTAACGCTCTAGCGGCTAAACTATTGGAACGAGGTGGGTCAAACATAAAGTATTGGTTATATAATTTAAAGAGCTCTCAGGAAAGTCTTCAATCTTTCTTCTTCTCTTATCAGGGGCTTGGTAATAGTCACATTTTTGTTTCAACTTTGCTAACGCTCTAGCGGCTAAACTATTGGAACGAGGTGAGTCAAACATAAAGCATTGGTTAGATAATTTACAGAGCTCTCAGGAAAGTTCCCAATTTTTCTTCTATTCCTGCCAGGGGCTTGGCAATAGTCACAGTTTTGTTTCACTGTTGATAACGCTCTGAGGCTAAACTATTTAAACGAGGTTAGTCAAACATAAAGCATTGGTTAGATAATTTAAAGAGCTCTCAGGAAAGTCTTCAATCTTTCTTCTACTCCTACCAGGGGCTTGGCAATAGTCACATTTCTGTTTCAACTTTGCTAACGCTCTAGCGGCTAAACAATTAGAACGAGGTGAGTCAAACATAAAGTATTGGTTATATAATTTAAAGAGCTCTCAGGAAAGTCTTCAATCTTTCTTCTACTCTTATCAGGGGCTTGGTAATAGTCACATTTTTGTTTCAACTGTGCTAACGCTCTGAGGCTAAACTATTGAAACGAGGTGAGTCAAACATAAAGCATTGGTTAGATAATTTACAGAGCTCTCGTGAAAGTCTTCAATCTTTCTTCTACTCCTACCAGGGGCTTGGCAATAGTCACATTTCTGTTTCAACTTTGCTAACGCTCTGAGGCTAAACTATTTGAATGAGGTGGGTCGAACATAAAGCATTGGTTAGATAATTTACAGAGCTCTCAGGAAAGTTCCCAATTTTTCTTCTATTCCTGCCAGGGGCTTGGCAATAGTCACACTTTTGTTTCACTGTTGATAACGCTCTGAGGCTAAACTATTTAAACGAGGTTAGTCAAACATAAAGCATTGGTTAGATAATTTACAGAGCTCTCGTGAAAGTCCTCAATCTTTCCTTTACTCCTATCAGGGGCTTGGCAATAGTCACATTTTTTTTCAAATTTGCTAACGCTCTAGCGGCTAAAAAATTAGAACGAGGTGGGTCCAAAAATAAAGCATTGGTTAGATAATTTAAAGAGCTCTCAAGAAAGTCTTCAATCTTTCTTCTACTCTTATCAGGGGCTTGGCAATAGTCACATTTTTGTTTCAACTTTGCTAATGCTCTAGCGGCTAAACTATTGGAACGAGGTGATTCAAACATAAAGCATTCGTTAGATAATTTAAAGAGCTCTCAGGAAAGTTCCCAATTTTTCTTCTATTCCTGCCAGGGGCTTGGCAATAGTCACAGTTTTGTTTCACTGTTGATAACGCTCTAACGGCTAAACTATTTGAACGAGGTGGGTCAAACATAAAGCATTGGTTATATAATTTAAAGAGCTTTCAGGAAAGTCTTCAGTGTTTTTCTATTCCTATCAGGGGCTTGGCAATAGTCACATTTTTGTTTCAAAATTTGCTAACGCTCTAGCGGCTAAACTATTGGAACGAGTTGGGTCAAACATAAAGCGTTGGTTAGCTAATTTTAAAAAGCTCGCAGTAAAGGGTTTTTAATCTTTATTCTACTCCTATCAGGGGCTTGGAAATAGTCACATTTTTGTTTCAACTTTGCTAACGCTCTAGCGGCTAAACTATTGGAACGAGTTGGGTCAAACATAAAGCATTGGTTAGATAATTTAAAGAGCTTTCAGGAAAGTCTTCACTCTTTCTTCTGTTCCTATCAAGGGCTTGACAATAGTCACATTTTTGTTTCATCTTTGCTAACGCTCTAGCGGCTAAATTATTGAAACGAGGTGAGTCAAACATAAAGAACTGGTTAGATAATTTAAAGAGCTCTCAGGAAAGTCTTTAATTTTTATTCTACTCCTATCAGGGGCTTTAAAATAGTCACATTTTTGTTTCACTTTTATTAATGCTCTAGCGGGTAAACTATTTAAACGAGGTTAGTCAAACATAAAGCATTGGTTAGATAATTTAAAGGGCTCTCAGAAAAGTCTTCAATCTTTCTTCTACTCCTATCAGGGGCTTGGAAATAGTCACATTTTTGTTTCACTTTTATTAATGCTCTAGCGGGTAAACTATTGGAACGAGTTGGGTCAAACATAAAGCATTGGCTAGATAATTTAAAGGGCTCTCAGGAAAGTCTTCAATCTTTCTTCTACTCCTATCAGAGGCTTGGTAATAGTCACATTTTTGTTTCAACTTTGCTAACGCTCTAGCGGCTAAACTATTGGAACGAGTAGGGTCAAACATAAAGCGTTGGTTAGATAATTTAAAGAGCTCTCAGGAAAGTCTTCAATCTTTCTTCTACTCCTACCAGGGGCTTGGCAATAGTCACATTTCTGTTTCAACTTTGCTAACGCTCTGAGGCTAAACTATTTGAATGAGGTGGGTCGAACATAAAGAAGTTGTTAGATAATTTAAAGAGCTCTCAAGAAAGTCTTCAATTTTCTTTTACTCTTATCAGGGGCTTGGCAATAGTCACATTTTTGTTTCAACTTTGCTAACGCTCTAGCGGCTAAACAATTAGAACGAGTTGGGTCAAACATAAAGCGTTGGTTAGATATTTAAAGAGCTCTCAGGAAAGTCTTCAATCTTTATTCTACTCCTATCAGGGGCTTGGAAATAGTCACATTTTTGTTTCACTTTTATTAATGCTCTAGCGGGTAAACTATTTAAACGAGGTTAGTAAAAAATAAAGCATTGGTTAGATAATTTAAAGAGCTCTCAGGAAAGTCTTAAATCTTTCTTCTACTCCTATCAGAGGCTTGGTAATAGTCACATTTTTGTTTCAACTTTGCTAACGCTCTAGCAGCTAAACTATTGGAACGAGTTGGGTCAAACAAAAAGCGTTGGTTAGATAATTTAAAGAGCTCTCAGGAAAGTCTTCAATCTTTCTTCTACTCCTACCAGGGGCTTGGCAATAGTCACATTTCTGTTTCAACTTTGCTAACGCTCTGAGGCTAAACTATTTGAATGAGGTGGGTCGAACATAAAGAAGTGGTTAGATAATTTAAAGAGCTCTCAAGAAAGTCTTCAATTTTCTTCTACTCTTATCAGGGAATTGGCAATAGTCACATTTTTGTTTCAACTTTGCTAACGCTCTAGCGGCTAAACAATTAGAACGAGTTGGGTCAAACAGAAAGCGTTGGTTAGATATTTAAAGAGCTTTCAGAAAAGTCTTCAATCTTTCTTCTACTCCTATCAGGGGCTTGGAAATAGTCACATTTTTGTTTCACTTTTATTAATGCTCTAGCGGGTAAACTATTGGAACGAGTTGGGTCAAACATAAAGCATTGGTTAGATAATTTAAAGGGCTCTCAGGAAAATCTTCACTCTTTCTTCTAATCCTATCAAGGGCTTGGCAATTGTCACATTTTGTTTCAACTTTGCTAACGCTCTAAGGCTAAACTATTTGAATGAGGTGGGTCGAACATAAAGCATTGGTTAGATAATTTAAACAAATGAGTTGAACCATCTCAATATCGATTGCTAAATGTGTATATACAACAAAATCGACTTTATGCCTAAATATAAGACTATGGAATTATGGCTTTTTGTCAACTTCAGTTCTCTAAAGGAGGTTTATTAACTTAAATATGTTAAACCAGTTATCTGAAGCATTTCGATATCGATTGCGAAATGTGTATATACATAAAGTCGACTTTATACCTAAATATAAAATTATAACATTACGGAATTCTTCTAAATGCACTGCCGTTATACCGCAAAGGCTTTATGTAGACTTCAGTATGCTAAAAAATGTTTATTAACTTAATATGTTAAACTTAAGAATTGAAGCATTTCGATATCGATAGCTAAAACAAAAAATCGACTTTATACCTAAATATAAGATCACGGAATTCTTCTACATGCACTGTCGTTATGCCGCCATGGCTTTATATCACCTTCATTACGTTAAAGAAGGTTAACTAACTTAAATATGTTAAACTAATGATTTGAAGCATTTCAATATCGATTGCTAAATGTGTATGTACAACAAAATCGACTTTATACCTAAATATAAGATAACGGAATTTATATAAATATACTGCCGTTATGCCGTTATGGCTTTATGTAAACTTTAGTAAGATAAAGAAGGTTAATTAACTTAAATATGCTAAACCAGTTATCTGATGCATTTCGATATCGATTGCTTAATGTGTAAATACAAGAAAATCGACTTTATACCTAAATATAAGATTACGGAATTCTTCCAAATGCACTGCCATTATACCGTTATGGCTTTATGTTAACTTCAGTTTGTTAAAGAAGGTTTATTAACTTAAATATGTTAAACCAGGTATTTGAAGCATTTCGATATCGATTGCTTAATGCATATATAAAAGAAAATCGACTTTATACCTAAATATAAGACTACGGAATTCTTCCAAATGTACTGTCGTTATGCCGCCATGGCTTTATATCAACTTCAATACCTTAAACTTAAATTTGTTAAACTAATGATTTGAAGCATTTCGATATCGATAGCTAAATGTGTATGTAAAAAAAAATCGCATTTATACCTAAACATAAAATTACGGAATTCTTCCAAATGTACTGTCGTTATGCCGCCATGTGTTCATGTCACCTTCATTACGTTAAAGAAGGCTAATTAACTTAAATATGTTAAACTAATGACTTGAAGCATTTCGCTATCGATCGCTAAATGTGTATATACAACAAAATCGACTTTATACCTAAATATAAGATTACGGAATTCTTCTGCATGCACTGTCGTTATGCCGCCATGGCTTTATAACACCTTCCTTACGTTAAAGAAGGTTAACTAACTTAAATATGTTAAACGAATGATTTGAAGCATTTCGATATCGATTGCAAAATGTGTATGTACAACAAAATCGACTTTATACCTAAATATAAGATAACGGAATTCATATAAATATACTGCCGTTATGCCGTGATGGCTTTATGTAAACTTCAGTAAGATAAAGAAGGTTAATTAATTTAAATATGCTAAACGGGTTATTTGAAGCATTTCGATATCGATTGCAAAATGTGTATATAAAAGAAAATCGAATTTATGCCTAAATTTAAGACTACGAAATTCTTCCAAATGCAGTGCCGTTATGGCTTTATGTCAACTTCAGTTCGCTAAAGGAGGTTTATTAACTTAAATATGTTAAACCAGTTTTCTGAAGCATTTCCATATCGATTGCGAAATGTATATATACAAGAAATCGACTTTATACTTAAATATAAAATTAAAACATTACGGAATTCTTCTAAATGCACTGCCGTTATGCCGCCATGGCTATAAGCCATTTTCCGTTCGTTAAAGAAGGTTTATTAACTTAAACTTTGAAGCATTTCGATAGCGATTGCTGAATGTGCATATACAAGAAAATCGACCTTATACATAAATATAAGATTACGGAATTCTTCTAAATGCACTGTCGCTATGCCGCCATGGTTTTATTACGTTAAAGAAGGTTAACGAACTTAAATATGTTAAACGAATTATTTGAAGCATTTCGATATCGATAGCTAAATGTGTATATACAAGAAAATCGACTTTTTACCTAAATATAAGATTACGGAATTCTTCTAAATGCACTGCCGTTATGCCGCCATGGCTTTAAGCCAACTTCCGTTCGTTAAAGAAGGTTTATTAACTTAAATATGTTAAACTAATGATAAATGTGTATATACAACAAAATCGACTTTATACATAAATATACGATAGCGGAATTCTTCTAAATGCACTGTCGTTATGCCGCTATGGCTTTATATCACCTTCATTACGTAAAAGAAGGTTAACGAACTTAAATATGTTAAACTAATGATTTGAAACATTTCGATATCGATTGCTAAATGTGTATATACAAGAAAATCGACTTTATACATAAATATAAGATTACGGAATTCTTCTAAATGCACTGTCGTTATGCCGCCATGGCTTTATATCACCTTCATTACGTTAAAGAAGGTTAAAGATCTTAAATATGTTAAACGAATGATTTGAAGCATTTCGATATCGATAGCTGAAGGCGTATACAAGAAAATCGCCTTTTTACCTAAATATAAGTTTACGGAATTCTTCCAAATGAACTGGTGTTATACCGTTTTGGCTTTATGTAAACTTCGGTAAGATAACAAAGGTTAATTAATTTAAATATGTTAAACTAATGATTTGAAGCATTTCGATATCGATTGCTAAATGTGTATATACAACAAAATCGACTTTATACATAAATATACGATAACGGAATTCTTCTAAATGCACTGCCGTTATGCCGCCATGGCTTTATATCACCTTCATTACGTTAAAGAAGGTTAACTAACTTAAATATGTTAAACTAATGATTTGAAGCATTTCGATATCGATAGCTAAGTGTGTATATACAAGAAAATCGACTTTTTACCTAAATATAAGTTTACGGAATTCTTCCAAATGCACTGGTGTTATACCGTTTTGGCTTTAGGTAAACTTCAGTAAGATAACGAAGGTTAATTAACTTAAATATGTTAAACTAATGATTTGAAGCATTTCGATGTCGATTGCTAAATGTGTATATACAACAAAATCGACTTTATACATAAATATACGATAGCGGAATTCTTCTAAATGCACTGCCGTTATGCCGCCATGGCTTTATATCACCTTCATTACGTTAAAGAAGGTTAACTAACTTAAATATGTTAAACTAATGATTTGAAGCATTTCGATATCGATAGCTAAATGTGTATATACAAGAAAATCGACTTTATACCTAAATATAAGTTTACGGAATTCTTCCAGATGCACTGGCGTTATACCGTTTTGGCTTTATGTAAACTTCAGTAAGATAACGAAGGTTAATTAACTTAAATATGTTAAACTAATGATTTGCAGCATTTCGATATCGATTGCTACATGTGTTTATACAAGAAAATCGACTTTATACCTAAATATAAGATTACGGAATTCTTCTAAATGCACTGCCGTTATGCCGCCATGGCTTTATATCACCTTCATTACGTTAAAGAAGGTTAACTAACTTAAATATGTTAAACTAATGATTAGAAGCATTTCGATATCGATTGCTAAATTTGTATATACAACAAAATCGATTTTATACCTAAATATAAGATTACGAAATTCTTCCAAATGTACTGTCGTTATGCCGCCATGGCTTTATATCGACTTCAATACGTTAAAGAAGGTTAACGATCTCAAATAAGTTAAACGAATGATTTGAAGCATTTCGATATCGATAGCTAAAGGAGTATAGAAGAAAATCGACTTTATACCTAAATATAAGATTACGGAATTCTTCCAAATGCACTGCCGTTATACCGTTATGGCTTTACGTAAACTTCAGTAAGAAAAAGAAGGTTAATTAACTTAAATATGTTAAACTAATGATTTGAAGCATCTCGATATCGATTGCTAAATGTGTATATACAACAAAATCGACATTATACCTAAATATAAGTTAACGGAAATCTTCCAAATGCACTGGCGTTATACCGTTATGGCTTTATGTAAACTTCAGTCAGAGAAAGAAGGTTAATTTACTTAAATATGTTAAACTAATGATTTGAAGCATTTCGATATCGATTGCTAAATGCGTAAATACAAGAAAATCGACTATATACCTAAATATAAGATTACGGAATTCTTCTACATGCACTGTCGTTATGCCGCCATGGCTTTATATCACCTTCATTACGTTAAAGAAGGTTAATTAACTTAAATATGTTTAACTAATGATTTGAAGATTTTCGATATCGATTGCTAAATGCGTAAATACAAGAAAATCGACTATATACCTAAATATAAGATTACGGAATTCTTCTACATGCACCGTCGTTATGCCGCCATGGCTTTATATCACCTTCATTACGTTAAAGAAGGTTAATTAACTTAAATATGTTAAACTAATGATTTGAAGATTTTCGATATCGATTGCTAAATGTGTATATACAACAAAATCGACTTTATACCTAAATATAAGATTACGAAATTCTTCCAAATGTACTTTCCTTATGCCGTCATGGCTTTATATCGACTTCAATACGTTAAAGATAGTTAATTAACTTAAATATGTTAAACTAATGATTTGAAGCATTTCGATATCGATTGCTAGATGTGTATATACAACAAAATCGACTTTATACCCAAATATAAGATTACGGAATTCTTCTAAATGCACTGTCGTTATGCCGCCATGTGTTTATATCACCTTTATTACGTTAAAGAAGGTTAACTAACTTAAATATGTTAAACTAATGATTTGAAGCATTTCAATATCGATTGCTAAATGTGTATGTACAACAAAATCGACTTTATACCTAAATGTAAGATAACGGAATTCATATAAATGTACTGCCGTTATACCGTTATGGCTTTATGTAAACTTTAGTAAGATAAAGAAGGTTAATTAACATAAATATGCTAAACCAGTTATCTGATGCATTTCGATATCAATTGCTTAATGTGTAAATACAAGAAACTCGACTTTATACCTAAATATAAGATTACGGAATTCTTCCAAATGCACTGCCGTTATACCGTTATGGCTTTATGTACACTTCAGTGAGAAAAATAAGCTTAATTAACTTAAGTATGTTAAACTAATGAGTTGAACCATCTCGATATCGATTGCTTATGTGTATATACAACAAAATCGACTTTATACCTAAATATAAGACTACGGAATTCTTCTAAATGCACTGCCGTTATGCCGCCATGGCTTTATATCAACTTCAATACGTTAAAGAAGGTTAATTAACTTAAATATGTTAAACTAATGATTTGAAGCATTTCGATATCGATTGCTAAATGTGTATGTACAACAAAATCGACTTTATACCTAAATATAAGATAACGGAATTCATATAAATATACTGCCGTTATGCCGTGATGGCTTTATGTAAACTTCAGTAAGATTAAGAAGGTTAATTAACTTAAATATGCTAAACCAGTTATTTGAAGCATTTCGGTATCGATTGCAAAATGTGTATATACAAGAAAATCGAATTTATGCCTAAATATAAGATTACGGAATTCTTCTAAATGCACTGCCGTTATGCCGCCATGGCTTTAAGCCAACTTCCGTTCGCTAAAGAAGGTTTATTAACTTAAACATGTTAAACTAATGATTTAAAGCATTTCCATATCGATTGCTGAATGTTTATATACAAAAAAATCGACTTTATACATAAATATAAAATTACGGAATTCTTCTAAATGCACTGTCGTTATGCCGCCATGGCTTTATATCACCTTCATTACGTTAAAGAAGGTTAACGAACTTAAATATGCTACACGAATGATTTGAAGCATTTCGATATCGATAGCTAAATGTGTATATACAAGAAAATCGACTTTATACATAAATATAAGATTACGGAATTCTTCTAAATGCACTGCCGTAATGCCGCCATGGCTTTAAGCCAACTTCCGTTCGTTAAAGAAGGTTTATTAACTTAAATATGTTAAACTAATGATTTGAAGCATTTCGATATCGATTGCTAAATGCGTATATACAAGATAATCGACTTTATACATAAATATAATATTAGGGAATTCTTCTAAATGCACTGTCGTTATGCCGCCATGGCTTTATATCACCTTCATTACGTTAAAGAAGGTTAACGAACTTAAATATGTTAAACTAATGACTTGAAGCATTTCGATATCGATTGCTAAATGTGCATATACAAGAAAATCGAATTTATACCTAAGTATAAGATTACGGAATTCTTCTAAATGCACTGCCGCTATGCCGCCATGGCTTTATGCCAACTTCCGTTCATTAAAGAATGTTAAACTAATGACTTGAAGCATTTCGATATCGATTGCTAAAAGTGTATGTACAACAAAATCGACTTTATACCTAAATATAAGATAACGGAATTCATATAAATATACTGCCGTTATGCCGTGATGGCTTTATGTAAACTTCAGTAAGATTAAGAAAGTTAATTAACTTAAATATGCTAAACCAGATATTTGACGCATTTCGATATCGATTGCAAAATGTGTATATACAAGAAAATCGAATTTATGCCTAAATATGAGACTACGGAATTCTTCCAAATGCAGTGCCGTTATGGCTTTATGTCAACTTCAGTTCGCTAAAGGAGGTTTATTAACTTAAAATATAGATTAAAACATATGTTAACCAGTATCTGAAGCATTTCCATATCGATTGCGAAATGTATATATACAAGAAAATCGACTTTATACCTAACTATAAAATTATAACATTACGGAATTCTTCTAAATGCACTGCCGTTATACCGTTAAGGCTTTATGTAGACTTCAGTATGCTTAAAAATGTTTATTAACTTAATATGTTAAACTAATGATTTGAAGCATTTCGATATCGATAGCTAAAAGTGTATATACAAGAAAATCGACTTTATGCCTAAATATAAGATTACGGAATTCTTCTAAATGCACTGCCGTTTTGCCGCCATGGCTATAAGCCAACTTCCGTTCGTTAAAGAAGGTTTATTAACTTAAACATGTTAAACTAATGATTTAAAGCATTTCGATATCGATTGCTGAATGTTTATATACAAAAAAATTGACTTTATACATAAATATAAGATTACGGAATTCTTCTAAATGCACTGTCGTTATGCCGCCATGGCTTTATATCACCTTCATTACGTTAAAGAAGGTTAACGATCTTAAATATGTTAAACGAATGATTTGAAGCATTTCGATATCGATAGCTAAATGTGTATAGAAGAAAATCGACTTTTTACCTAAATATAAGTTTACGGAATTCTTACAAATGCACTGGTGTTATACCGTTTTGGCTTTAGGTAAACTTCAGTAAGATAACGAAGGTTAATTAACTTAAATATGTTAAACTAATGATTTGAAGCATTTCGATATCGATTACTAAATGTGTATATACAACAAAATCGACTTTATACATAAATATACGATAGCGGAATTCTTCTAAATGCACTGCCGTTATGCCGCCATGGCTTTATATCACCTTCATTACGTTAAAGAAGGTTAACTAACTTAAATATGTTAAACTAATGATTTGAAGCATTTCGATATCGATAGCTAAATGTGTATATACAAGAAAATCGACTTTATACCTAAATATAAGTTTACGGAATTCTTCCAGATGCACTGGCGTTATACCGTTTTGGCTTTATGTAAACTTCAGTAAGATAACGAAGGTTAATTAACTTAAATATGTTAAACTAATGATTTGAAGCATTTCGATATCGATTGCTAAAGGTGTATGTACAACAAAATCGACTTTATACCTAAATATAAGATAACGGAATTCATATAAATATACTGCCGTTATGCCGTGATGGCTTTATGTAAACTTCAGTAAGATTAAGAAGGTTAATTAACTTAAATATGCTAAACCAGTTATTTGAAGCATTTCGATATCGATTGCAAAATGTGTATATACAAGAAAATCGAATTTATGCCTAAATATAAGATTACGGAATTCTTCTAAATGCACTGCCGTTATGCCGCCATGGCTTTAAGCCAACTTCCGTTCGTTAAAGAAGGTTTATTAACTTAAACATGTTAAACTAATGATTTAAAGCATTTCGATATCAATTGCTGAATGTTTATACACAAAAAAATCGACTTTATACATAAATATAAAATTACGGAATTCTTCTAAATGCACTGTCGTTATGCCGCCATGGCTTTATATCACCTTCATTACGTTAAAGAAGGTTAACGAACTTAAATATGCTAAACGAATGATTTGAAGCATTTCGATATCGATAGCTAAATGTGTATATACAAGAAAATCGACTTTATACATAAATATAAGATTACGGAATTCTTCTAAATGCACTGCCGTTATGCCGCCATGGCTTTAAGCCAACTTCCGTTCGTTAAAGAAGGTTTATTAACTTAAATATGTTAAACTAATGATTTGAAGCATTTCGATATCGATTGCTAAATGCGTATATACAAGATAATCGACTTTATACATAAATATAATATTACGGAATTCTTCTAAATGCACTGTCGTTATGCCGCCATGGCTTATATCACCTTCATTACGTTAAAGAAGGTTAACGAACTTAAATATGTTAAACTAATGACTTGAAGCATTTCGATATCGATTGCTAAATGTGCATATACAAGAAAATCGACTTTATACCTAAATATAAGTTTACGGAATTCTTCCAGATGCACTGGCGTTATACCGTTTTGGCTTTATGTAAACTTCAGTAAGATAACGAAGGTTAATTAACTTAAATATGTTAAACTAATGATTTGAAGCATTTCGATATCGATTGCTAAAGGTGTATGTACAACAAAATCGACTTTATACCTAAATATAAGATAACGGAATTCATATAAATATACTGCCGTTATGCCGTGATGGCTTTATGTAAACTTCAGTAAGATTAAGAAGGTTAATTAACTTAAATATGCTAAACCAGTTATTTGAAGCATTTCGATATCGATTGCAAAATGTGTATATACAAGAAAATCGAATTTATGCCTAAATATAAGATTACGGAATTCTTCTAAATGCACTGCCGTTATGCCGCCATGGCTTTAAGCCAACTTCCGTTCGTTAAAGAAGGTTTATTAACTTAAACATGTTAAACTAATGATTTAAAGCATTTCGATATCAATTGCTGAATGTTTATACACAAAAAAATCGACTTTATACATAAATATAAAATTACGGAATTCTTCTAAATGCACTGTCGTTATGCCGCCATGGCTTTATATCACCTTCATTACGTTAAAGAAGGTTAACGAACTTAAATATGCTAAACGAATGATTTGAAGCATTTCGATATCGATAGCTAAATGTGTATATACAAGAAAATCGACTTTATACATAAATATAAGATTACGGAATTCTTCTAAATGCACTGCCGTTATGCCGCCATGGCTTTAAGCCAACTTCCGTTCGTTAAAGAAGGTTTATTAACTTAAATATGTTAAACTAATGATTTGAAGCATTTCGATATCGATTGCTAAATGCGTATATACAAGATAATCGACTTTATACATAAATATAATATTACGGAATTCTTCTAAATGCACTGTCGTTATGCCGCCATGGCTTTATATCACCTTCATTACGTTAAAGAAGGTTAACGAACTTAAATATGTTAAACTAATGACTTGAAGCATTTCGATATCGATTGCTAAATGTGCATATACAAGAAAATCGAATTTATACCTAAATATAAGATTACGGAATTCTTCTAAATGCACTGCCGCTATGCCGCCATGGCTTTATGCCAACTTCCGTTCGTTAAAGAATGTTAAACTAATGATTTGAAGCATTTCGATATCGATTGCTAAAAGTGTATGTACAACAAAATCGACTTTATACCTAAATATAAGATAACGGAATTCATATAAATATACTGCCGTTATGCCGTGATGGCTTTATGTAAACTTCAGTAAGATTAAGAAGGTTAATTAACTTAAATATGCTAAACCAGATATTTGACGCATTTCGATATCGATTGCAAAATGTGTATATACAAGAAAATCGAATTTATGCCTAAATATGAGACTACGGAATTCTTCCAAATGCAGTGCCGTTATGGCTTTATGTCAACTTCAGTTCGCTAAAGGAGGTTTATTAACTTAAATATGTTAAACCAGTTATCTGAAGCATTTCCATATCGATTGCGAAATGTATATATACAAGAAAATCGACTTTATACCTAACTATAAAATTATAACATTACGGAATTCTTCTAAATGCACTGCCGTTATACCGTTAAGGCTTTATGTAGACTTCAGTATGCTTAAAAATGTTTATTAACTTAATATGTTAAACTAATGATTTGAAGCATTTCGATATCGATAGCTAAAAGTGTATATACAAGAAAATCGACTTTATGCCTAAATATAAGATTACGGAATTCTTCTAAATGCACTGCCGTTTTGCCGCCATGACTATAAGCCAACTTCCGTTCGTTAAAGAAGGTTTATTAACTTAAACATGTTAAACTAATGATTTAAAGCAATTCGATATCGATTGCTGAATGTTTATATACAAAAAAATTGACTTTATACATAAATATAAGATTACGGAATTCTTCTAAATGCACTGTCGTTATGCCGCCATGGCTTTATATCACCTTCATTACGTTAAAGAAGGTTAACGATCTTAAATATGTTAAACGAATGATTTGAAGCATTTCGATATCGATAGCTAAATGTGTATAGAAGAAAATCGACTATTTACCTAAATATAAGTTTACGGAATTCTTCCAAATGCACTGGTGTTATACCGTTTTGGCTTTAGGTAAACTTCAGTAAGATAACGAAGGTTAATTAACTTAAATATGTTAAACTAATGATTTGAAGCATTTCGATATCGATTACTAAATGTGTATATACAACAAAATCGACTTTATACATAAATATACGATAGCGGAATTCTTCTAAATGCACTGCCGTTATGCCGCCATGGCTTATATCACCTTCAATACGTTAAAGAAGGTTAACTAACTTAAATATGTTAAACTAATGATTTGAAGCATTTCGA
>JAPZAG010001054.1:0-13824 GCA_027475135.1 Bactrocera correcta
AACTTCAGTAAGACAAAGAGGGTTAATTAGCTTAAATATGTTAAACTAATGATTTGAAGCATTTCGATTTCGATTGCTAAATGTGTATATACAACAAAATCGACTCTATACCTAAATATAAGATTACGTTATTCTTCTAAATGCTTTGCCGTTATGCCGTTAAGCCGTTTGTAGACTTCAGTAAGATAAGGAGGGTTAATTAACTTAAATATGTTAAACCAGTTATTTGAAGCATTTCGATATCGTTTGCTTAATGCATATATACAAGAAAATCGAATTTATACCTAAATATAAGATTACGGAATTCTTCCAAATGTACTGTTGTTATGCCACCATGGCTTTATAACAACTTCAATACGTTAAAAAAGGTTAATTAACTTAAATATGTTGAAGCATTTCGATATCGATTGCTAAATGTGTATATACAAAAAAATCGAATTTATACCTAAATATAAGATTACGGATTTCTTCTACAAGCACTGCCGTTATGCCGCCATGCCTTTGTGTTAATTTCAGTGCGTTAAAGTAGGTTTGTTAACTTAAATATGTCAAACTAATGATTTGAAGCATTTTGATATCGATTGCTAAATCAGTATATACAAGAAAATCGACTTTATACCTAAATATAAGATAACGTAATTCTTCTAAATGCTTTGCCGTTATGCCGCTAAGGCGTTTGTAGACTTCAGTAAAATAAAGAAGGTTAATTAACTTAAATATGTTAAACTAATGATTTGAGGCATTTCGATATCGATTGCTAAATGTGTATATACAACAAAATCGACTTTATACCTAAATATAAGATTACGTAATTTTTCTAAATGCTGTGTCGTTATGCGGTTGTAGACTTCAGTAAGATAAAGAGGGTTAATTAACTTAAATATGTTAAACTAATGATTTGAAGCATTTCGATATCGATTGCTAAATGCGTATATACAAGAAACTCGACTTCATACCTAAATATAAGATTACGTAATTCATCTAAATGCTTTGCCGTTATGCCCTTTGTAGACTTCGGTAAGATAAAGAGGGTTAATTAGCTTAAATATGTTAAACTAATGATTTGAAGCATTTCGATATCTATTGCTAAATGTGTATATACAACAAAAGCGACTTTATACCTAAATATAAGATTACGAAATTCTCCCAAATGCACTGCCGTTATACCGTTATGGCTTTATGTAAACTTCAGTAAGATAAAGAAGGTTGATTAACTTAAATATGTTAAACTAATGATTTGAAGCATTTCGATATCGATTGCTTATTGCATATGTAAAGGAAAATCGACTTTCTACCTAAATATAAGATTACGTAATTCTTCTAAAAGCTTTGCCATTATGCCGTTAAGGCGTTTGTAGACTTCAGTATGATAAAGAGGGTTAATTAACTTAAATATGTTAAACTAATGATTTGAGGCATTTCGATATCGATTGCTAAATGTGCATATAAAAGAAAATCGACTTTATACCTAAATATAAGATTACGGAATTCTTCTAAATGCACTGCCGTTATGGCTTTATGTTAACTTCAGTTCGTTTAAGAAGGTTTATTAACTAAGGTATGTTAAACTAGTTATTTGAAGCATTTCGAAATCGATTGCGTAATGCATATATACAAGAAAATCGACTTTATACCTAAATATAAGATTACGGAATTCTTCCAATTGTACTGTCGTTATGCCGCCATGGCTTTATATCAACTTCAATATGTTAAAGAAGGTTAATTAACTTAAATATGTTAAACTAATGATTTGAGGCATTTCGATATCGATTGCTAAATGTGTATGTACAAGAAAATCGACTTTATACCTAAATATATGATAACGGAATTCTTCTACATGCACTGCCGTTATGCCGTTAAGGAGTTTGTAGACTTCAGTAAGATAAAGGGGGTTAATTAACTTAAATATGTTAAACTAATGCTTTGAATCATTTCGATATCGATTGCTAAATGTGTATATACAAGAAAATCGACTTTATACCTAAATATAAGATTACAGAATTCTTCCAAATGCACTGCCGTTACGCCGATAAGGCTTTTGTAGACTTTAGTAAGATAAAGAGGGTAAATTAGCTTAAATATGTTAAAATAATGATTTGAAGCATTTCGATATCGATTGCTAAATGTGTATATACAACAAAAGCGACTTTATACCTAAATATAAGATTACGAAATTCTCCCAAATGCACTGCCGTTATACCGTTATGGCTTTATGTAATCTTCAGTAAGATAAAGAAGGTTAATCAACTTAAATATGTTAAACTAATGATTTGAAGCATTTCGATATCGATTGCTAAATGCGTAAGAAAATCGACTTTATACCTAAATATAAGATTATGCCATTCTTCTTAATGCTTTGCCGTTATGCCGTTAACGCGTTTGTAGACTTCAGTTCGTTAAAAAAGGTATTAACTTAAATATGTTTAACTGATTATTTGAAGCATTTCGATATCGATTGCTAAATGAGTACAACAAAATCGACTTTATACCTAAATATAAGATTACGTACTACTCCTATATGCTTTGTCGTTATGCGGTTGTAGACTTCAGTAAGATAAAGAGGGTTAATTAACTTAAATATGTTAAACTAATGATTTGAAGCATTTCGATATCGATTGCTAAATGCGTATATACAAGAAAATCGACTTTATACCTAAATATAAGATTACGTAATTCTTCTAAATGCTTTGCCGTTATGCCGCTTGTAGACTTCAGTAAGATAAAGGGGGTTAATTAACTTAAATATGTTTAACTAATGATTTGAGGCATTTCGATATCGATTGCTAAATGTGTATATACAAGAAAATCGACTTTATACCTAAATATAACATTACGGAATTCTTCCAAATGCACTGCCGTTACGCCGATAAGGCTTTTGTAGACTTCAGTAAGATAAGGAGGGTTAATTAACTTAAATATGTTATACTAATGATTTGAAGCATTTCGGTATCGATTGCTAAATGTGTATATACAACAAAATCGACTTTATACCTAAATATAAGATTACGTTATTCTTCTAAATGCTTTGCCGTTATGCCGCTTGTAGACTTCAGTAAGATAAAGAGGGTAAATTAGCTTAAATATGTTAAACTAATGATTTGAAGCATTTCGATATCGATTGCTAAATGTGTATATACAACAAAATCGACTTTATACCTAAATATAAGATTACGTAGTTCTTCTAAATGCTTTGCCGTTATGCCGTTAAGCCGTTTGTAGACTTCAGTAAGATAAAGAGGGTTAATTAACTTAAATATGTTATACTAATGATTTAAAGCATTTCGATATCGATTGCTAAATGACTATATACAAGGAAATCGACTTTATACCTCAATATAAGATTACGTAATTCTTCTAAATGCTTTGCCTATATGCCGCTAAGATGTTTGTAGACTTCAGTAAGATAAAGAGGGTTAATTAACTTAAATACGTTAAACTAATGATTTGAGGCATTTCGATATCGATTGCTAAATGTGTATATACAAGAAAATCGACTTTATACCTAAATATATGATAACGGAATTCTTCTGAATGCACTGCCGCTATGCCGCTAAGGCTTTTGTAGACTTCAGTAAGATAAAGAGGGTTAATTAGCTTAAATATGTTAAACTAATGATTTGAAGCATTTCGATATTGATTGCTAAAGGTGTATATACAAGAAAATCGACTTTATACCTAAATATAAGATTATGTAATTCTTCTAAATGCTTTGCCGTTATGCTGTTAAGGCGTTTGAAGACTTCAGTAAGATAAAGAGGGTTAATTAACTTAAATATGTTAAACTAATGATTTGAAGCATTTCGATATCGATTGCTAAATGAGTATATACAAGAAAATCGACTTTATACCTAAATAGAAGATTACGGAATTCTTCTACATGAACTGCCGTTATGCCGCCATGGCTTTGTGTTAACTTCAGTGCGTTAGAGAAGCTTTATTAACTTAAATATGTTAAACTAATGATTTGAAGATTTTCGAAATCGATTGCTAAATGCATATACACAACAAAATCGACTTTATACCTAAATATCAGATTACGGAATTCTTCTAAATGCACTGCCGTTATGCCGTTATGGCTTTATGTTAACTTTAGTTCGTTTAAAAAGATTTATTAACTTAGATATGTGACACTAGTTATTTGAAGCATTTCGAAATCGATTGCTAAATGCATATACACAACAAAATCGACTTTATACCTAAATATCAGATTACGGAATTCTCCCAAATGCACTGCCGTTATGCCGTTATGGCTTTATGTTAACGTCAGTTCGTTAAAGAAGGTTTATTAACATAGATCTGTTACACCAGTTATTTGAAGCATTTCGAAATCGATTGCTTAATGCATATATACAAGAAAATCGACTTTATACCTTAATATAAGATTACGGAATTCTTCCAAATGTACTGTCGTTATGCCGCCATGGCTTTATATCAACTTCAATATGTTAAAGAAGGTTAATTAACTTAAATATGTTAAACTAATGATTTGAGGCATTTCGATATGGATTGCTAAATGTGTATATACAACAAAATCGACTTTATACCTAAATATATGATAACGCGATTCTTCTACATGCTTTGCCGTTATGCCGTTAAGGCGTTTGTAGACTTCAGTAAGATAAAGGGGGTTAATTAACTTAAATATGTTAAACTAATGATTTGAGGCATTTCGATATCGATTGCTAAATGTGTATATACAAGAAAATCGACTTTATACCTAAATATAAGATTACGGAATTCTTCCAAATGCACTGCCGTTATACCGGTATGGCTTTATGCTAACTTCAGTTAGTTAAAGAAGGTTTATTACCTTAAATATGTTAAACCAGTTATTTGAAGCATTTCGATATCGATTGCTAAATGAGTGTATACAAGAAAATCGACTTTATACCTAAATATAAGATTACGGAATTCTTCCAAATGTACTGTCGTTATGCCACCATGGCTTTATATCAATTTTAATACGTTAAAAAAGGTTAATTAACTTAAATATGTTAAACTAATGATTTGAGGCATTTCGATATCGATTGCTAAATGTGTATATACAAGAAAATCGACTTTATATCTGAATATAAGATTACGGAATTTTTCTACATGAACTGCCGTTATGCCGCCATGGCTTTGTGTTAACTTCAGTGCGTTAAAGAAGCTTTACTAACTTAAATATTTTAAACTAATGATTCGAAGCATTTCGATATCGATTGCTAAATGTGTGTATACAAGAAAATCGACTTTATACCTAAATATAAGATTACGGAATTCTTCTACATGAACTGCCGTTATGCCGCCATTGCTTTGTGTTAACTTCAGTGCGTTAAAGAAGCTTTATTAACTTAGATATGTTACACTTGTTATTTGAAGCATTTCGAAATCGATTGCTTAATGCATATTTACAAGAAAATCGACTTTCTTCCTAAATATAAGCTTACGGAATTCTTCTAAATGCACTGCCGTTATGCCGCCATGGCTTTATGTTAACTTCAGATCGTTAAAGAAGCTTTATTAACTTAAATATGTTAAACCAGTTATTTGAAGCATTTCGATATCGCTTGCTTAATGCATATATACACGAAAATCGACTTCATACCTAAATATAAGATTACGGAATTCTTCCAAATGTACTGTCGTTATGCCACCATGGCTTTATAACAACTTCAATACGTTAAAAAAGATTAATTAACTTAAATATTTTTAAGCATTTAGATATCGATTGCTAAATGTGTATTTACAAAAATATCGAATTTATACCTAAATATAAGATTACGGCCGCCATGGCTTTGTGTTAACTTCAGTGCGTTAAAGTAGGTTTGTTAACTTAAATATGTCAAACTAATGATTTGAAGCATTTCGATATCGATTGCTAAATGTGCATATACAACAAAATCGATTTTTTTACCTAATTCTTCTAAATGCTTTGCCGTTATGCCGCTAAGGTGGTTGTAGACTTCAGTAAGATAAAGAAGGTTAATTAACTTAAATATGTTAAACTAATGATTTGAGGCATTTCGATATCGATTGCTAAATGTGTATATACAAGAAAATCGACTTTATACCTAAATATAAGGTAACCTAATTCTTCTAAATGCTTTGCCGTTATGCCGCTAAGGCGTTTGTAGACTTCAGTAAGATAAAGAAGGTAAATTAACTTAAATATGTTAAACTAATGATTTGAGGCATTTCGATATCGATTGCTAAATGCGTATATACAAGAAAATCGAATTTATACCTAAATATAAGATTACAGAGTTCTTCTACTTGCACTGCCGTTATGCAGTTAAGGCCTTATGTTAAGTTCTGTTTGTTAAAGAAGGTTTATTAACTTAAATATGTTAAACTAATGATTTGAAGATTTTTGAAATCGACTGTTAAATGCATATATACAAGAAAATCGACTTTATACCTAAATATAAGATTACGGAATTCTTCCAAATGTACTGTCGTTATGCCGCTATGGCTTTATATCACCTTCATTACGTTAAAGAAGGTTAATTAACTTAACTTGTTAAACTAATGATTTGAGGCATTTCGATATCGATTGCTTAATGTGTATATACAATAAAATCGACTTTAAACCTAAATATAAGCTTACGGAATTCTTCTAAATGCACTGCCGTTATGCCGTTATGGCTTTATGTTAACTTCAGTTCGTTAAAGAAGGTTTATTAACTTAGATATGTTACGCTAGTTATTTGAAGCATTTCGAAATCGATTGCTTAATGCATATATACAGGAAAATCGACTTTCTACCTAAATATAAGATTACGGAATTCTTCCAAATGCACTGCCGTAACGCCGTTAAGGCTTTTGTAGACTTTAGTAAGATAAAGAGGGTTAATTAGCTTAAATATATTAAACTAATGATTTGAAGCATTTCGATATCGATTGCTAAATGTGTATATACAACAAAATCGACTTTATACCTAAATATAAGATTACGAAATTCTCCCAAATGCACTGCCGTTATGCCGCCATGGATTTATGCCAACTTCAGTTCGTTAAAGAAGGTTTATTAACTTAAATATGTTTAACTGATGATTTGAAGCATTCCGATATCGATTGCTATATGAGTATATACAAGAAAATCGATTTTATACTTAAATATAAGATTACGGAATTCTTCCAAATGCACTGCCGTTATGCTGTTAAGTCTTTTGTAGACTTTAGTAAGATAAAGAGGGTAATTTAGCTTAAATATGTTAAACTAATGATTTGAAGCATTTCGATATCGATTGCTTAAGGTGTATATACAACAAAATCGATTTTATACCTAAATATAAGATTACGTAATTCTTCTAAATGCTTTGCCTATATGCCGCTAAGATGTTTGTAGACTTCAGTAAGATAAAGAGGGTTAATTAACTTAAATACGTTAAACTTCTGATTTGAGGCATTTCGATATCGATTGCTAAATGAGTATATACAAGAAAATCGACTTTATACCTAAATATAAGATTACGTAATTCTTCTAAATGCTTTGCCGTTATGCCGTTAAGCCGTTTGTAGACTTCAGTAAAAAAAAGGAGGGTAGATTAACTTAAATATGTTAAACTAATGATTTAAAGCATTTCGATATCGATTGCTAAATGAGTATATACAAGAAAATCGACTTTATACCTAAATATAAGATTACGTAATTCTTCTAAATGCTTTGCCTATATGCCGCTAAGATGTTTGTAGACTTCAGTAAGATAAAGAGGGTTAATTAACTTAAAAAAAGTTAAACTAATGATTTGATGTATTTCGATATCGATTGCTAAATGTGTATATACAAGAAAATCGACTTTATACCTAAATATTTGATAACGGAATTCTTCTGAATGCACTGCCGTTATGCCGCTAAGGCTTTTGTAGACTTCAGTAAGATAAAGAGGGTTAATTAGCTTAAATATGTTAAACTAATGATTTGAAGCATTTCGATATTTATTGCTAAAGGTGTATATACAACAAAATCGACTTTATACCTAAATGTAAGATTACGTAATTCTTGTAAAAGCTTTGCCGTTATGCCGTTAAGGCGTTTGTAGACTTCAGTAAGATAAGGAGGGTTAGTTAACTTAAATATGTTAAACTATTGATTTGAGGCATTTCGATATCGATTGCTAAATGTGTATGTACAAGAAAATCGACTTTATACCTAAATATATGATAACGGAATTCTTCTACATGCACTGCCGTTATGCCGTTAAGGCGTTTGTAGACTTCAGTAAGATAAAGGGGGTTAATTAATTTAAATATGTTAAACTAATGATTTGAGGCATTTCGATATCGATTGCTAAATGTGTATATACAAGAAAATCGACTTAATACCTAAATATAAGATTACGGAATTCTTCCAAATGCACTGCCGTAACGCCGTTAAGGCTTTTGTAGACTTTAGTAAGATAAAGAGGGTTAATTAGCTTAAATATATTAAACTAATGATTTGAAGCATTTAGGAATCGATTGCTTAATGCATATATACAAGAAATTCGACTTTATACCTAAATATAAGATTACGGACTTTTTTTCCCAAAAGTACTGTCGTTATGCCGCCATGGCTTTATATCAACTTCAATATGTTAAAGAAGTTTAATTAACTTAAATATGTTAAGCTAATGATTTGAGGCATTTAGATATCGATTGCTAAATGTGTATGTACAAGAAAATCGACTTTATACCTAAATATATGATAACGGAATTCTTCTACATGCACTGCCGTTATGCCGTTAAGGCGTTTGTAGACTTCAGTAAGATAAAGGGGGTTAATTAACTTAAATATGTTAAACTAATGATTTGAGGCATTTCAATATCGATTGCTAAATGTGTATATACAAGAAAATCGACTTTATACCTAAATATAAGATTACGGAATTCTTCCAAATGCACTGCCGTTACGCCGATAAGGCTTTTGTAGACTTTAGTAAGATAAAGAGGGTTAATTAGCTTAAATATGTTAAACTAATGATTTGAAGCATTTCGATATTGATTGCTAAAGGTGTATATACAACAAAATCGACTTTATACCTAATAATAAGATTACGGAATTCTTCTACATGAACTGCCGTTATGCCGCCATGGCTTTGTGTTAACTTCAGTGCGTTAAAGAAGCTTTATTAACTTAGATATGTTACACTTGTTATATGAAGCATTTCGAAATCGATTGCTTAATGCATATTTACAAGAAAATCGACTTTCTTCCTAAATATAAGATTACGGAATTCTTCTAAATGCACTGCCGTTATGCCGCCATGGCTTTATGTTAACTTCAGATCGTTAAAGAAGCTTTATTAACTTAAATATGTTAAACCAGTTATTTGAAGCATTTCAATATCGCTTGCTTAATGCATATATACACGAAAATCGACTTTATACCTAAATATAAGATTACGGAATTCTTCCAAATGTACTGTCGTTATGCCACCATGGCTTTATAACAACTTCAATACGTTAAAAAAGATTAATTAACTTAAATATTTTGAAGCATTTAGATATCGATTGCTAAATGTGTATATACAAAAATATCGAATTTATACCTAAATATAAGATTACGGCCGCCATGGCTTTGTGTTAACTTCAGTGCGTTAAAGTAGGTTTGTTAACTTAAATATGTCAAACTAATGATTTGAAGCATTTCGATATCGATTGCTAAATGTGCATATACAACAAAATCGACTTTATACCTAATTCTTCTAAATGCTTTGCCGTTATGCCGTTAAGCCGTTTGTAGACTTCAGTAAGATAAGGAGGGTTAATTAACTTAAATATGTTAAACTAATGATTTAAAGCATTTCGATATCGATTGCTAAATGAGTATATACAAGAAAATCGACTTTATACCTAAATATAAGATTACGTAATTCTTCTAAATGCTTTGCCTATATGCCGCTAAGATGTTTGTAGACTTCAGTAAGATAAAGAGGGTTAATTAACTTAAATACGTTAAACTAATGATTTGAGGCATTTCGATATCGATTGCTAAATGTGTATATACAAGAAAATCGACTTTATACCTAAATATATGATAACGGAATTCTTCTGAATGCACTGCCGTTATGCCGCTAAGGCTTTTGTAGGCTTCAGTAAGATAAAGAGGGTTAATTAGCTTAAATATGTTAAACTAATGATTTGAAGCATTTAGGAATCGACCGCTTAATGCATATATACAAGAAATTCGACTTTATACCTAAATATAAGATTACGGAATTTTTCCAAATGTACTGTCGTTATGCCGCCATGGCTTTATATCAACTTCAATATGTTAAAGAAGTTTAATTAACTTAAATATGTTAAGCTAATGATTTGAGGCATTTAGATATCGATTGCTAAATGTGTATGTACAAGAAAATCGACTTTATACCTAAATATATGATAACGGAATTCTTCTACATGCACTGCCGTTATGCCGTTAAGGCGTTTGTAGACTTCAGTAAGATAAAGGGGGTTAATTAACTTAAATATGTTAAACTAATGATTTGAGGCATTTCAATATCGATTGCTAAATGTGTATATACAAGAAAATCGACTTTATACCTAAATATAAGATTACGGAATTCTTCCAAATGCACTGCCGTTATGCCGTTAAGGCGTTTGTAGACTTCAGTAAGATAAAGGGGGTTAATTAACTTAAATATGGTAAACTGATGATTTGAAGCATTTCGATATCGATTGCTAAATGTGTATATACAACAAAATCGACTTTATACCGTATTATAAGTTTACGTAATTCTTCTAAATGCTTTGCCGTTATGCCGTTAAGCCGTTTGTAGACTTCAGTAAGTTTAAGAGGGTTTATTAACTTAAATATATTAAACTAATGATTTGAAGCATTTCGATTTCGTTTGCTAAATGAGTATATACAAGAAAGTCGACTTTATACCTAAATATAAGATTACGAAATTCTTCTAAATGCTTTGCCGTTATGCCGTTGAGCCGTTCGTAGACTTCCGTAAGATAAAGAGGGTTAATTAACTTAAATATGTTAAACTAATGGGTTGAAGCATTTCGATATCGATTGCTAAATGTGTATATACAACAAAATCGACTTTATACCTAAATATATGATAACGGAATTCTTCTGAATGCACTGCCGTTATACTCTTATGGCATTATGTGAACTTCAGTAAGATAAAGAGGGTTAATCAACTTAAATATGTTAAACTAATGATTTGAAGCATTTCGATATCGATTGCTAAATGAGTATATACAAGAAAATCGACTATATACCTAAATATAAGATTACGTAATTCTTCTAAATGCTTTGCGGATATGCCGTTAAGGCTTTTGTAGACTTTAGTAAGATAAAGAGGGTTAATTAGATTAAATATGTTAAACTAAAATTTGAAGCATTTCGATATCGATTGCTTAATGCATATATACAACAAAATCGACTTTATACCTTCATATAAGATCACGTAATTCTTCTAATTGCTTTGCCGTTATGCCGTTGAGCCGTTCGTAGACTTCCGTAAGATAAAGAGGGTTAATTAACTTAAATATGTTAAACTAATGGGTTGAAGCATTTCGATATCGATTGCTAAATGTGTATATACAACAAAATCGACTTTATACCTAAATATAAAATTACGGAATTCTTCCAAATGCGCTGCCGTTATACCGTTATGGCATTATGTGAACTTCAGTAAGATAAAGAAGGTTAATTAACTTAATTATGTTAAACTAATGATTTAAAGCATTTCGATATCGATTGCTAGATATTTGTATACAAGAAAATCGACCTTACACCTAAATATAAGATTAAGGAATTCTTCTACATGCACTGTCGTTATGCCGCCATGGCTTTATGCCCAAATTTTAGTTCGTTAAAGAAGGTTTATTAACTAAAATATGCTAAACTAATGGGGTTTAAGCATCTTGATATCGATTGCTAAATGTGTATATACAACAAAATCGATTTTACACCTAAATATAAAATTACGGAATTCTTCTACATGCACTGCCGTTATGCCGCCATGGCTTTATGTTAACTTCAGTTTGTTAAAGAAGCTTAATTAACTTAAATATGTTAAACTAGTGGTTTGAAGCATTTCGATATCGATTGCTAGATATGTGTATACAAGAAAATCGACTTTATACCTAAATATAAGATAACGGAATTCTTCTACATGCACTGCCGTTATGCCGCCATTGCTTTATGGTAACTTCAGTTCGTTAAATAAGGTTTATTAACTTATATATGTTAAACTAATGATTTGAAGCATTTCGATATCGATTGCTAAATGAGTATACAAAACAAAATCGACTTTATACCTAAGTATAAAATTACTGAACACTTCTACATGCACTGCCTTTATGCCGACATGGCTTTATGTTAACTTCAGTGCGTTAAAGACAGTTTATTAACTTAAAAATGTTAAACTAATGAGTTGAAGCATTTCGATACCGATTGGTTAAAGCATATGTATATACAAGAAAATCGACTTTATACCTAAATATAAAATTACGGAATTCTTCCAAATGTAAGTCGTTATGCCGCCATGGCTTTATATCAACTTCAATACATTAAAGAAGGTTAATTAACTTAAATACGTTAAACTAATGATTTGAAGCATTTCGATATCGATTGCTAAATGTGTATTTACAAAAAAATCGATTTTATACCTAAATATGATATTACGGAATTCTTCCAAATGCACTGCCGTTATGCCGTTAAGGCTTTTGTAGACTCAAGTAAGATAAAGATGGTTTATTAACTTAAATATAATAAACTATTGAGTTGAAGCATCTCGATATCGATTGCTAGGTGTGTATATACAAAAAAATCGACTTTATACCTAAATATAAGACTACGGAATTCTTCCAAATGCACTGCCGTTATACCGTTATTGCTTTATGTAAACTTCAATAAGATAAAGAAGGTTAATTAAATTAAATATGTTAAACTAATGATTTGAAGCATTTCGATATCGAATGCTAAATGTGTACATACAAACATTCGACTTTGTACCTAAATATTATATTACGGAATTCTTCTAAATGCACTGCCGTTATGCCGCCATGGCTTTATGCCAACTTCAGTTCGTTAAAGAAGGTTTATTAACACATATATGTTAAACTAATGATTTGAAGCATTTCGATATCGATTGCTAAATGTGTATGTACAATAAAATCGACTTTATACCTAAATATAAGATAACGGAGTTCTTCTCAATGCACTGCCGTTATGCATTTATGGCTTTATGTTAACTTCAGTTCGTTAAAGAAGGTGTATTAACTTAAATATGTTAAACCAGTTATTTGAAGCATTTCGATATCGATTGCTAAATGCGTATATACAAGAAAATCGACTTTATACCTAAATAGAAGATTACGTAATTGTTCTAAATGCTTTACCGTTATGCCGTTTGTAGACTTCAGTAAGATAAAGAGGGTTAATTAGCTTAAATATGTTAAACTAATGATTTGAAGCATTTCGATATCGATTGCTAAATGTGTATATACAACAAAATCGACTTTATACCAAAATATAAGATTACGAAACTCTCCCAAATGCACTGCCGTTATACCGTTATGGCTTTATGTAAACTTCAGTAAGATAAAGAAGGTTAATTAACTTAAATATGTTAAACTAATGATTTGAAGTATTTCGATATCGATTGCTAAATGCGTATATACAAGAAAATCGACTTTATACCTAAATATAAGATTACGGAATTATTTTAAATGCACTGCCTTTATGCCGCCATGGATTTATGCCAACTTCAGTTCGTTAAAGAAGGTTTATTAACACAAATATGTTTAACTGATGATTTGAAGCATTTCGATATCGATTGCTAAATGAGTATATACAAGAAAATCGACTTTATACCTAAATATAAGATTACGGAA